>JAOEHY010018326.1:0-36509 GCA_025447955.1 Psilopsiagon aurifrons | reverse complement strand
GTGCGCGTGTGTCCGCGGACCACGCGCGGGGAAGAGCGGCGGGGAGAGGGGACCGGGGAGGAGAGAAGGAGCCCCGTGAGGGAACGAGAGGCGCGGAAGGGTTGCGCGAGGGAGGCGAATACGAGCCTGCGCGCTTCGTGGGCGGGGCCGCTCTGAGGTAGGGGGAGGGTGCGCGAGGAGTGGAGGTTGTGTTGGTACTGGGGGCCGGGAGTGAACGGGCTCCGTGGCGAGGCGGTGCGAGCCCCGCCGCCGCCGCTCACAATAGGGACCGGCCATGTCGGTACCGGCAGAGATGGGCTGCGGCCCGCATCGGGGCACAGATCTCCGCCTGAAAGCCCGTTACCGTGCTCATTCCCTGGCGCGGCCCGGGCCAGCGCCTCCCGGCTCTGTGCGTTTGCAACCACCGCATCGCCAAGTGTTTCGAAACGGCATTTTTTGTAGTCCGGCTCCTGTCCCCTCCTTGAGGCGGACCTCCTGACTCCACATGCGTGTGTCACTGAGGCGCCGTGGGTGCGATGCTCGGGGGCACCGTGACTCCCCTAAACCTGTCACTTCAGTGCCTCCCGGAGAAGGGATCGTCTCCCTGCCGTCGACTTTCCGAAATCAGAGGTTTTGTCCCAGTGCCTCCCCTCTCACCCGGCTCTCTGCGAACTGGCGCCAGCGCCGCCTCCACCCCACCCTGGTATTGGGAGCCTATTTATAGGGTTATTTTTCACTTCTTACAGTTGCTTCTCACCTCTGCCCAGCATGAATTCTAATGTAAATGTAGCACTAGCTATGCTCTTGCTGCATTTTACATCCAAGCTCTTGTTTTTCCCATTCCACACCTGTGGTGGCTTGGTATGCATCTTTAGAACCCTTGAAGTATTTTTATGGATCATTGTAGGAGTGTATTTTATTAATCTCTCAACCTTCGATGTGCTTTCAGCTTCTGACAAAGAGCTTTTGTGCACCTGAGGAGCAGGCCCAGCAGCGGGCAGTTATCCCAGAGGCATCCCAGAAGGCAGAGTCCTGCCCTCCTTCCTGGTGGGTTAAGTGCGCAGGTCAGGTACAAACAAGCAAACAAGAAGCCCATTAAAAACAAAAAATCCCAGCATTCTGTCCTTTTAAAACCTTTTTGTAAACGAGATCCAGAGTTTTCTGCTTCCAGGACTGTTGCAAGCTTCAGCCACATCATTCTTAGAGGCCGCCTTGTGTTCCTGTAGATCTCATTGCCAGACAAATGCATGTTCCTGAGCTAAACTTGGATGCACTTCAGCATCCTGGCTGTGTTTGTGTTTTAAGAAGCTGTGATTTAGTTGACTCCAGAAAATGAATTCCAGAGTGGTGCAGTGTGACTACATATGACATGGCACACTCTGAACCAGAACAACCAGTAGCAGTGTGCAAATACAAAAAACTTTAAGGAAACATATCTTGTTCTCTTCATATTGTATTTGGAAATGGAGGTTCTCCATTACATATGTATTTCACAGTTCTGTATGTGAATCTTCATTAGCTTCCACTCTGACCCTTAGCTGCTGTGGTGGTTTAGACCTAGCTGGTAACTCAGCACCACCCAGCTATACGCTCACTCCCTCCTCACCTTCTCTGGGCAGGATGGGGAGAATTGAAAGAATGTAAACCGCAACAGATTGGGATAAGAACAGGCCAATAGCTAAGATAAAATACAGTGATATTAGAAAGAATACCAGAATTAGTAATAATGGGAAATTAGAAGAAATGAAAGCTCAGAAAACAGCAATGCATAACACAGTTGCTTGCCACCCACTGACCAATACTCAGCCTGATTATATCAGCGATCTATCCTTTCTGGGTAATTCTTCCCGGTTTATGTACTGGGCATGACGTGCTACAATATGGAATACCCCTTTGGCGACTTTGGGTCAGATGTCCTGTCTGCCTCTCCCGGCTTCCTGTGCCCCTCTTCACTGGCAGAGCATGAAAGCTGCAAAGTCCTTGGTCTGGGGAAGTGCTACGTAGCAACAACTAAAATGTGTGTTATCAGCATTGTTCTCAGACCAAGGCCAAAACACAGCACTGCATCAGCTACTAGAAAGGAGAAAAAGAACTGCTGCAGCTGAAAACAGGACAGTTGCTCAGAGCAAATGTATCTGGCATCATTCAGGAAATAATGCCTTTTTTAGAGCATGCCTGTGGAAATTACTGTCTTCCACTCCAATTCTCCACAAGCAAAACTGACACCCAGTGCTAATGTGTACAATTCTTCATTTTCCCAGCAGCCAAAGTGGTGGGGATTTTATGGGTACATGCTGGCCTTTCACGCTACAGTATCTGTCTACTGGGAAATTAATTAAAATTCATAGCTGATTCACCCATGTATTTACTAGGCATGTTTTATGCAATTAGGAAAGCCTGTTTCATTCTTGACCCCATCAAGTGGGTTGTGCTGCCCAGAATAGATGTAGGGCTCCTGTGCTCCCAATGGAACTACGTCTGTTCTTCCCTTCTTCCAGCATGAAAATGCCTCTGTCCTGAGAGAGCGTCACTGATTCACCCTTGCTAAGCCCTTTCACTTCTACGATAAGGAAATAACTTTATGTCCCCAAAAGGACAAAAAATAGGAAGCAGTTATGATAGATACACAGATACAAAGATAAATAAGACAGTGGATCACGTCTGAGAGATGTTGAAAGTCAATAGGATCTCAACATCAGACTCAAAACATGAGAATCAGGCACAGTGTAAAATGAAGAGAGGTTATTTCAGGGTATTTACCTGCAAGTTTATTAGTCATTTAACTGGGGTTTTTCACTTGCTGAAAGTAAAGAATGTCATGTAGCTATGTTATGCTACTACTAAATTAAACCAACAAATAAGATAACTGGAGAGGTTGGGGGGAATGGCAGGGGATTAGAAAAAGTTCCATGAAGTTTTTTGAATATCCAAGAACTCAAAGCTACTGCCAAAGCCAGGTGCGCTCTGCTAGGAACACAGCTGTGCTGGAAATGGACCAGAAGTGTACTGGGGTCCAGTGCTAAAGAAAAGTTGAACATTGCTTAAACATTCAAGGGTAGAAAGGGTAAAATGCTTTTTTGAATTTAAGCATGGTTTAAGAAATAAGTGAAGAGGTAAAACTACACTGTTTTTTAGTAGTAACTGTATGACAATTTGAAAAATGGCACAAAAAATGGAGAGGAAGCAGATAACTGCTTGCAGGTGTTAGTTAGGAGCATAAACAAGTTCTCAGTCAAGGGGAAAAAAAGAAACAGTTACTTTTTGATCTTGACTCCTCCAAGATAAGGTTGACAGCTGTCTGACTGACATTAAATAAACTAGTAAGAAAAAACATGCTACTACCTCCTGCAACTCAGCAAAATAACAGAGGTGGGAAAAATACAAAACAAGAAACCCACCACCCCCCCCCAAAAAAAAAAAAACAAAACACCAACCAACCAAAAAAACCCCATAATAAACCAGCCCTGCAGTCCATGGAAGACCTGAAGTAATACTGTACACTTTTTAAGTCATGTACACTTAATCCTATAGAATCACAGAATGGCTTAGGTTGGAAAGGGCCTAAAGATCATCTAGTTCCAGCCCCCTTGCCATGACTAGACCATGTCGCCCAAGGCTGTTTCCAGCCTGGCCTTGAACACTGCCAGGGATGGAGCATTTTCCACTTCTTTGGGCAACCTGTTCCAATGCCTCACCACCCTCACAATAAAGAGCTTCTTCTTCCTATCTAACCTGAAAGTCCCCTGGTTTACTGTGACCCCATTTCCCTTTGTCCTACGCCCCCTTCTGATGAAAGGCTCTTACATCTTCAATGAAATTGATACAATTTTTTCAAATACAGCAAGGAAGAATCAGGCCAGTTTTGTTACTACATGTATTAGTTACATTTGAAACAATGCTTTGCCAACCTGCGGCCTTATATAGCAGGAAACAGATGTGTTCTAATTTTTGTGGGGTTTTTTTTAGGTAACAGAAGCAGCACTAGGCTTTGAAAGCAACTCCCCATTAAGCCTGCAACTACTGTTTCCTACTTGCTATTCAGTCCCTGCATTACCACCTACCTCTTGAAAAGTACATTTGTAATAATAGTTAAGAACACAGTTAAGAATCAAAAACTACACCACTGAGACTGGGAGTTGTCATAGTCAACACAAGAGCTACAGAAACATCCTCTCATAATCAAGATTTATTTGGCTTTTGCTTGGTGATCACAGACACACTAAACGGTTTCACAATTGTTTTTATTCACATATTTTTTTAAATCTAAAACTAATTCTGTTTGTTGAGGATTTTTTTAACCCAAAGACTACTTCACATATTCTTCAATTTATCTTTGTAGACAAGCTGTTCTTTAAAACTGGATATGAAGTTCCAGTATCTTGAATACTGACATAACATGTCTGCCAAGCAGCAACTTTTACTTAGTCAGTATTTAAAGATATAATAAGAGTTTCCAATCTTTCTCATCATAGCTACAAAGTTGTTGGAAAAAATAAAGCTGCAACTACCAAAAATAACTTTGTCACAGACATACATCACTCAGCAAGAAAACCAACACTAGGGAACAGTTTCATTAGATAAGCAATTCTACTGATGGTACAACCATAGATAAAGATAAGTAACTAAAATGTTAAGACATTCTCAACATACCATTATCAATTCCAAAGTCTGATCCATGTTACGGTTCATTTGATAGAAAAACTGTCCCTCTCAGTCTATGGAACGTGAAGCCTAATTGAGGCTTCAAAGCCCTCTCCTTAATGTAACATCCCATTTATTTCTGGTTTCATAGAAAACAGACAACCAGTACATGATTTTACCACTTAAAAAAAGCATTTACACTTATCTAAATATGTAAAAAAATGGATTGAGTTGGGATTCTCTCCTTTTTAAAAACATGTTTTCTAGAACTACTAAAAAACTTGCATTTACAAAATAGTCGATAAAAATATTCCTCTGAATTGTACAAGAAGAAAGGTATAAGGACCACCAATTAAAGACCTGGCATCAGATGTTACTCAGTCTTTGCTTCTTTCTCTACTGCTGCGTCAGATGCTGGGGTCTGAAAAGAAGACAAAGAAACAGAACACTTCAGTGAGGTTTCTAAGTGACTCAGCCTTTTGTAGTATTTTTAATGCACAGGTTCACTAACTTGACAGAACAACCATGACTTGGTTCTACAGACCACGTGCTGTGACAATCTGCTTATTTCTCTTGGATAATGACTGACTGAAAAGAAACTGTCTTGAAAAGGCTTCCATCTCCTCAGATGCATCAGGCTGAATTTCAGAACATTGCTACTGTTACTACTTAATACACACTGCAAAGGACTTTTAATTTTTTTTTGAAAGAAAAAAAGCCCATTACTGCCTATATGACAGAAGATGGGGCTTTTTAACCTACCAAGCTAAAATTCCTGCATATAGGGTGTTTAGGAAAGACACTACAGGTACACTTCAGGCATTTAAACTTCAGTGCAGCACTGTTAACATCTTCTCGAAGTTCTGCATAACTTAGTGAGACTTAGAAACACAGTACCGTATTAAACATAATTTTGTAAAAATACATTCAGTGAAACAATGGTAGCAGCAGAGCTATACTATTTTTGAAATTCTATATGCTGGGTATCTCAGCTTCAGAACAAATTTGTACCACCTTAACTGACTAAAATTACAAACTCCATTAAGATCAGAAAATTCATTACATTTGCAATGTAGATTAAGAAAATGAATGTGATGTATCTATTAACATAAAAAATATATTTAATTATTCCAAAGCTTTGCAGCGCCACCAGCAGAATAAATCACGGTAGCACCCAAACAGGAACGCCAACACCCGCTCAGCCTTTACTGCCACCTGGGGGAATCTTCTGAAGGATGAAGTACAGACGCCATTTCCATTTGCAGGGCTAGGTCACGGTGAATGTCACCAGAAGTCCTTGCGGGCCTTACAACAGTCCCTGTATCAACAATGGCATCTCTGATACCTTTGTCTCAACTGAAAACAGTAATGTCCAACAAGACAGGCTACACTTCTGCCCCTTCTAGACTTCAATATTCTATTAAACCTGCAATTTTGGCTGGCAACATGAGACCAGCATGAAGATGTGCTCCAGAAGCCATCATCCACTCCTTGTGAATGTACATCATCTCTGCACTAGTGTACTAAACAGACCCCAGCTGAGAAATACTGCCAAATTTAACCGTCACTGGTATTGCTGAAACACTACATGCACAAATTAGAAGACCAAATTACATTATAGCAATGCAGAGCCAGAGCTGTGCAGAAGGGTAAGCCAACTACAGAATTCATAGCTACAGCACAGCTTTTTCACAAACATCACACTGGAAGCTTGCAAATGAAAAACCGTTACCCCAAAGTAAATGTCTTGTATGCTCAAATACCATCCTGTACCTTCCTCATCCACTAAACCACACCACCTACCTAAAAAGCAAATACTCTTTTCCTCTACTTGAAGATCGATCTGTGCACTGTTAAGACAGAATTCAGATAGGCTTTTTTTTCTATCTTAAAAAAAAATTACTTCCCAGTGCAACAGACAGGAAGCACAAACTACACCTTTACATAAATAAATAAATAATCTATCTGATCAGCAAACTCCACTGAACTCATTACAGTGAGTGAGGCATTCAGCATTGCAGAAACCTGAGATTTATTCTAGGCTTACTGCCACATGAAAACTTGCGTTTCATCCAGCTGTTAACAGCTGTCCTAGTAGGAGGCACTGCTTCTCTCTACAGATCTTGTCCTACATTTAAAACTAAATTAAATGTCCACATTCCATAAAAAGAATACAGCGTGGAGGATGCTTTAAGTCAGTTGATCAGTGACTCCAAAAACTTCAACACAACCATTTTAGCACAGTATTACAGCCAAGACTGATTTGGCATGTTCATTTCTTCAGCAACAACTACTACTGGTTCTTGCACTTTTCTCTTCCACCCCTGCACCAACCTGTCCCTTCTACCAGCAGCATCTGCATCTAGGACTCCTATAAATGTTACTTCAACTTTGATTAAATAATTTAAACTTTGGGTTTTCAATGAAAAATCTTACCAGTCCCAAGAAAATGAGTATTGCATTTGCCAAAAAAAACTTTTGTATCAAGAAGGAATCTCTCTTCCACTAACAGCAAAGGCAGGCTACAACCCAAAACGAAACCCTCTGAAGACAGACACCACACACAAACAGAGCAGTATACCCTCCATACACCCTGTATGTAATATTTTGGCAATACCTTCCTGCAGGAAAACCAGCCCCTCTCTGAAGGACATTATCCTGTGGTAAAATTCTCACTTTTTTTCTCAATTTCAGGGACTGTAACCACATTACAGCAACTTTTTGGGGGGCAACTAGAATTTTCCAGGTGTATCTACTAACATTTCAATAACCTACTTTTTTTTTTTTTGGCAGAAATAGATTCTGAGAACTGTGTATGTTTTTGATAGATGTTTGGATAAACCAGTACAGTAAGTTATCCAGCTGCTTTGCAGCAAAGAATACAAACAACTTTACCTCCTCAGTTTTAGCTTCTCCATTTTCTGCAGGCAAGTTGTCCTTTGTCTGTTCTTGGTTTGTCTCTTCTGTCTGTTTTCCTTTAGGCCCCTTTTTCCCCTTTGATTGAACCTTCTTGTCCTCAGATTTATCCTGCAATGAAATAAATTTCCAGTACATAAATTCCTATGACCCACTAGGTAAAGTTTGGAAATAATAAAAAACCCACACAAAACCAAGATCAACTTGCTAAGCAGAGGAAGCTACTATCAACAACCAATGAGTGAATAAATAGTTCGACTGTCAAAAAAGTTTTCCAAACTACATATTGACCAACAATCATAGTTCCAGACAGTAAAATCAGAGAATCAAACTGGGATGAGAAGATGATTAGATTCTAGCAGCTAGACAGATTTGTAGTATATGATTTAGCCTTGTGGCACATAGGAAATAGCAATGTGGTCCTTCTGCTCTGTAAATACAAAGCACTTCAAACACTCTTTTTCCCTCTAGTATCAACAGGGCAATTTCAGTAACCTAATCTAAACAAATGCATCACCTAAAAGTACCATTTCCAGTGCTCCTTTGTCACTGTTTCAGTCACATCCCCTGTACCCACATTATTGTTGTTAAATGAGTAGGTAAAGAGTACTTACTGAAGAGCTACTTTCATATAAATAAATAATACATCATCCTAGATGTTCTCTACAGCAAAATTTTTCAAGAAATGACAAACTGTAACACTTTTTCTGGACAGGTACAATGTGAGTAAGTGACAAGAGAACATACCCTTTAAGTCGAAGGCCACTACACTTAAAATGTGTCTGATCTCATGAAAAAATATTGTGTGCATTTTACAAGTATTTTCTCCAAATTATGTGCTAATTTGTTGCCTCTGACCAAAAATTCACTCCAAGAAATAACGTTCTTATTTTTGCATATTTTAAGTAATGCAGACGCGTATCTCAGATTACTATTAGAAACCAGTTGGTCAGAAGCATTCTTCCCTACAAGACTCATACAACTGTCTTACTTCACACATGCAACTTTCTAATATCTACCTGAATACACTTCCAATTGTACATGAATGCTCATCTAAAATTCTGTCATCATAAAAATACAGTTTTGCCAATGAATTGCAACTACTGAGCAAACATTCTAAGTGCTTTTACACCACTGGGTACAAACACACAGGAAGTTACATTGCATATACATGAGATGGCAAAGTGAGAACAGTCAATGCTGAAGCATCTCATTCAGGTAACTAAATTGTCGATGTCCACAAAATTTTAGAAATACTTTGCTCCTATTTTTAGGAAAAATAGTTTCTGAAATCAAAGAGCACAGTGAACACAGCTGAAACATGCTAATGGAGAAAAGAAAATCCTTTGAAGTTAAAGGCTAAGGTCAGTATTACAAATTCAGGTAACAGACAGTTTCACAACATAAAGACTTCTGCGGCTTGAGTGTCAAAATCGATTTTTCTTCATTGCTATTTATTTTTTAAAAAACTCACCAAGTAACTCCGTAATGAGCAAACTCCTTCAACCAGAAAAATACTGTCAGGGAAGTTTTTAAAAGTTACAAAGTTGATGTAAAGAAACATCTTTTTATGGATCAAATACAGAAAAAAAACCCCAATAATTTAAAACATAAAAATTTATCATTTCACTGATATGTGAAATATTTCTGCCACCATTTAAAGCCCAGAGATGGCCAAAATAAGAACATATTGAAGCCGGAGAAATGAACTACAAAGAGACTGAAAAGTACAAAGAGATTTTTACATTAACAATAAGAAAGTTTCCAAACAGCAAGAGTTAAGTGACAGCACAAGTTCTAGAACAGAGGATCACGTGTAAAACAAGTTACACATTTATCTGAATTGCCAATGGCAATATCAGTTAAAAAAAGGAAAAAAAAAAAAAAAAAGATTGTTGACATATTCACATTACAGTGACATTCCAAGGGGGCCTCATGCAACATATTCTGCTTGATATTCTAAGATGACAACTGTTTGTGATGTACTTGGTTTACATGAGTATGCTCCCTGCTCTGAACCGTAGAAATATTTCTTTCTACAAGTAAAGTAGTAACAGGCCGTACCATGCATATCAGTCAGCACCAACCAGCAGCATTAAGAATTAAGACGCACCACACAAAAGGCGCCAAAAAAAAAAAAAAAAAAAGAGAATCAGAACTCAAGCAAAATTGTAAAACTTCCCCAGATTATTTAGGCTTACAACTTTGAGAACAGGAACGCACTGATATTCAAACCATTGGAATGAAGGTGCATTGCTAAGAAGTAACTGTTCAGTAGGATGAGAACATGAAAAAGCCTGCAAACTAGAGTTCTGTGTTAGTGTATTTGAAATTATCTTAATCCATACATTCGGAAGAAAGGCTTATAATCACAAAGGAACATTTAAAACCACATGTACCAACAAACATACAGCCTCTTATTTCTCCCACAAAAAATTTTAAGTGTATTCTTAAATTTTAAGTGTATTTTAGCCCCTTTTGTTACAGTGATGAAACAATCCTATGTACTGGCAGAAGCACCTGAAAAACGATGTCTCAGAGAAGTCAGTGTTTACACAAGTAACATGCGAAGAAACTCTGGGACACCATGCATCGGCAGCAGAAAACGGGATGCCACTAGGCACTTGCACAAGAACACAACCACCGCCTCCCCTCCCTCCCCTCTTCCCTGCGACTCTCACCTTTGCCGCCGTCTTTTTTGGTTTCGGCTCTGCTTTGGCAGGAGCAGGTTTCTGCGAAGAAAGCACAGGTAAGGGCGAGATTTCACCTCTCAGTAATCCCGTTTTCAGTACACGAAGGCGTGCACACCCCACAAGCCCCACTCCCGTACTTACAGCGGACAGCCGCGCCGATCGCCTCTTCGGCTACGAACCGGGAAAAGAGAGAAGAGAAACACCGTGAGCAGAGGGCCGGGCGACAGCAGCCCGGGCCTAGTCCCTCCCGCCGCTACCGCTGCACCTACCTCCTCGGGGGCCTCCCCGTCCGCCGCCGCCACCTGCCACCACAAACACCGCGCGTCCGGCGGGGCGGGAGGGAGGGAGGGCGGCCCGGCCCGTGACGCCGCTGCTCGCCCGCCCCTTCCCGCCGCTTTCGGAGTTCGAGTCCCGGAGCTGCGAGGCGGCCGGCGAGACAGTGCCGAATCTTCTACACACCGCCGCCGCCACCCCCAGCGGCGCGCCCCCGTCAGTGTGGCAAAGAGAAGGCGACGGCCACAACGAGCGCTGGCAGCCGCGGCGCCGCTGGCCGCGGAGCGCCCGTTTCTCTCCGGGCCCCGTCCTCGCGCTGCCAGACCACCCTGCTCCTACCCCCTCACACACACACACACACACACACACACACACACACACACACACATTCACCCCACACCAGCCCGGCCCCTGTGGCGAGATGCCGCCTCGGGCAGCGCGTTTCCCAGCCGTCGGTTTCGCTCGCTTCACCTTTCTCTTCGGCATGGCGGCGAGGCTGCGCGGCAGCGGCTCCCGGCCGCGACCCCCGGAGCTGCGGCGGCGGCGGCTGCTGCTCCTGCTCCCTCCCGGCTGCTGCGCGAGCGGGGCGCCTCACGGCCGAGCGGCTGCCTCCGACACAGGCTCGCTGCGCAGGGAAACCGCCCCCCCACCCCCCATCCATCCCAGCAGCGCCAGCGGCACCGCAACAGGATCCAGCCGGATTGGGCGGGGGGACGGCTCTCACCCAGCTCCCGCCCCGCCGGCAAAGGGGGGACCCCGGGCAGGCGGCCCCCTGGTTGGCTACCCTCCGTCACGTGATCGCCATGTCGCCGTTTCCCCTCACCCAGGGGCCGCTGCCGTCCCGAGTGAGCGGCGGCGTCCGTCCGAGCGGCGCGTTCGCGGTGGGGGGAGGGAGGGGCAGGGCCGTGCCCGCCCTGTGGGGACGCGTGCGGCATGGCGGAGAGCGGCGCCTGGCTGCTGGTGCTGAGCTCCGTCTTCGTCTGCAACGCGCTCAAGATCCTCCTGCCCTCCTGCTCCTCCATCGTAAGTGGCGTCATTGCCCCGCCCCGGCGGCCGTTCCTAAATGGAGGCTGTGGCGCGCAGCCGTCCCCTTCCTCCCCTTTACTCTGGTGGTGGTCTGCGGGTGGGCGCACCTTCTGACAGGCCCGGCTAGCGGGTGGGTTGCGCCGGCTCCTCAGGTGGATGGGATGGGATGGGATGGGGTGGGGTGAGATGGGATGAGTGTGAGGTCGCAGAGCGCTACGAAGCGTCCTGTGGTTTTGTGGTGGTGTCATCTCCGCCTGAGGGGTGAGGTGAAGTGGGAGGAGGCGGGGAGCGGCGGAGGGTTCCCGGTGCTCGGCGGTACTGCATCGCGTTGTCGCTGTGTGCAGCTCGGACTGGTCCTGCTCCTCGCCCAGGGAGAGGAGAAAGTGGAGAGGGTGATGCTGGGAAGAGCTGGAGGTGGTGAAGCCCATCGGCGTGGCCATGGGACGCTCCAGTAGCACCCATTAAGGAGGTCTTGGAAGTCAGTCATCAGTGTTTTAAAGGATGCTCCTGGAGCTGCAATTCTTGGGGTATTTCACGGGACTTAAAGGACAGCAAAGGCGTCTCCCGTGTTTTCAACAAATGGATATCTCTGTGTTGAGAAAGGAGATGGATGGGTACAGGGATTAAGGAGTTAGACATCAAAGGAGAAAACCTTCAGTCACAGTCACTAATCAGAGCCTCCTGCTCTGATCTTAAGCATTTCTGTGGAAGCGTGGATAACTGAGTTATGGACCAACGAATTCTGTGACTGACAGATAAACAGACTTGTGAGCAAGCATGCTGAAATACCGCCTGTTCTGCTCTTTCCTGTACAAAACATCACTGGTGCTCCAGTTGGGCACACTGGTCATCAATGGACAAAAATCCTTTAAAACATTAATTGCCAATGTGGGAAACTGAACTTGGTGTTACTATAGATGACAAAAGTCTCTGCTCCACTTTCTGCCGTGGTCCATCACAAAAACCAGTGTCATGTTCTTATTGCAGTACTGAGAGCATCATTTGTGGGAGGAAAATTGCACATGTCCTATTAGAATCATGGAATAGTTTGGGTTGGAAGGGATCTTAAAGGTTGTCCAGTTCCAATCCCCCTGCCATTGCCGCTTTCACTAGACCAGGTTGCTCAAAGCACCATCCACCCTGTCCTTGAACACTGCTAGGGATGGGTCAGCCACAGCTCTGGGCAACCTGTGCCAGGGCCTCACCACCCTCACAGGGAAGAGTTTTTCCTGAGGAAAGCTAGAATGATTTACTAAGGAACAACAAGAAAAAGATTTGAACTCCTTTGTACTTTCATTTCTAAGGTAAAAGGAGTTGATGACCCAACGTGCAGGTGGTGCCTCATGAAAAGGAAGTAGGAAAATAAAAAGAGGTGAAAATGCTGGCTAACACAAAATGAGGTTACCTTTTTACATTTTTGTCGTCAGGAAATCATTTTAGCCAAGAAAATGGGAAGAAATTGTAAAAAAAACCTTCTCAAATACACAAATAAGACATAAGGAAAGTAATGCAAATGTTTGTTTCTGGTTTTGAGGCAGTGGTGAGATTCTGCACTAGGTGGATCCCGACTCTCAGCCAGTGTGGCAGTTTGTGTGTTTCTAACAGCTCAGACTAGGCATCTAATCTAGAGGAGAGATTCTCAATTTGTGAGCTATGCATTATTAGTGAGGTCTAAAATTGGGCCATTTGGCCCTTTCCTGAGGCTGCTGGAGCTGAAAATGGGAATGATGAATGAATAAGGGACATTGCTTGAGCTGGGAAGGGTGGTGATGAAGAGGAGCACTTTTCTGTCCCTTCCTCTCTTGCATGTGTCAGGTGCTGTTCATCCAGGTAGTGCCTGATGGGAATCGCAAGGAGGAAAGGCAGCAGTTCAGCCCAGGATGTAGTGGCAGCCAGGGTCTGAGAGGTGTCGAGGCAGCAGCATCAAGAGTGAGAAATGAGGAGGTGAAAATAGAAATCGAGAAGGAAAAGGCAGTTAGCCGTAGGTAGAAGAGTTGAAAATCACTGCCCTACAGGGATGGTAAAACCCTTTTTGGTTTGTGTCTGTCAGAACAAGAGAGTAAAGCTTCCTTGGCTTTTAGAGTATGTTGTGATGTTAAGAGGAGGTTTTCCTATGTCTTGATGAAAGGGCCATTTTTTTTTTTTTTTAATGGAAGGTTTTTGAGTATGTAAGCAGAAGGTAATACTTCACACGTCAAAGGAAATCAGTGGAAATCTGGGTAAATAACTGATACTATTTCTTTACTTCTTAGATATCCAGATTGTTACAAAAGGATGCAGAGCAAGAATCCCAAATGAGAGCTGAAATTCAGAACATGAAGCAAGAACTATCAACCATTAGTATGATGGACGAGTTTGCTAGATATGCCCGTCTGGAAAGAAGGATTAACAAAATGACTGACAAGCTTAAAACTCATGGTAGAGTTGCAATGTTTGCTTCTAGTTTCTGAAAAGCATTTTGTCAAAGTGTTTCCAATTTTAAGTATATGCTCCAACTTTTTGTCTGCTCCTTTTAGTCGTTTCCAGTGTTCCCTTCTTTCTTTCTTTCTTTTTTGTTTTTCTTTAAACTTTTTGGAGACCTTGCTTTTGTCTTTCAGTTGTGCATAATTCTGCATATTCCCTTACATTCTGTAACGGAGTATTTTAGAGTCATATCACAGGATGGTTTTGGCTTGAAAGGAACTTAAAAATCACCTAGTTCCAACCCCTTGCCATACACAGGGTTACCTTCCACTAGACCAGGTTGTTCGACAGCCCGTGGAACATGGCCTTGAACACTGCCTGGGCAGACGGAGCTTCTCTGAGCGACCTATGCCAGTGTCTCACCACTTCATCTTAAAGGAATTTTCCTGGGCTTTAGTGTGCAATTCTTTACTCTTTCTCCATGATGCTCATCACTGAATCATGTTTTGAATAAGTTGAGGGAGTCCTCTGCTGTGTATATTCATACAAAAGGCTGTGTTGCTTGGTTGGTGCTATTTGATTACTGTACTACAAAATGCTAGAGAGAAAGCACTGCTTTATAGAGTAACCAGAGGAGACTTTCCCTGTCACTTTGTGACTCTGATTTTATGCAGCAGCTTTGTGATAAAGCTGTAGTGATTTGTCTCCACTATGATCTTACAGTGGTATAGTTCACCATCTCATGGTGAAGAGTGCACATAAACCTTTGGCACCAGAGCTTTTGCTCTTGTCTTTGTCCAAACTCACTAACTGACCCTAACAGAATGGGAGACTCTTTGGTTTGTCTGCCTCCTCAGTGCAGAATGAATGGATGTTTATAGGCTCGTTGCTTGGATAAAGAACAGTATTTGTAACTGGCAGTCTGGATTGCTTTCAGTAGTATCATTCTTGACCTGATAATTTCAATTAATTAGATTTGAATAGTTTACTTAGCAACCAACAATGTAATTTTGGAAACCTTCAGGTCACTTAGTTTGGAGATGTGCTGTCTTCACAGGACCTCTTAATACTGGCCTGAGGTACTGTAACAGGAGAAAAATAAGCACAATACGTTTTAATGCTGAACCTGACCAAAGTTGATTCACAGTGCAGGAATAGTCTTACCTGTGCTCCTGGATGAAACAAGGCAAGAAGTGCATCTGCTGAAGCCAGTATTCTCCCCTTCACTAAAAGGGAAAAATTTACTTTGTGCCTCATCTTAAATTAGTAACCATAGTGGCTGTTATTATTGTAATTGTAATTTGGGAATAGTATTCTTGATTGCATGCAACATTTCTCTGTCTAGGATATTGGTGTTTTGCAGTTTTTTGTAGTAGCATTAATAAGAAACTACAGCATGATATGGACCAAGCACTTTATTGCAGAAGAATCTTCAGTTCAGCTATGAGTCATTTGAAAAGAGATTTTTAAAAAGTGTCATGTCCCAAGAGTGAAATATTAATAAATTACAAGTTTTATCTAAGTATAATTCGTGCTATAAATAATATGGAATAATATTTTTCTTTTAACAGTGAAAGCACGAACTGCCCAATTAGCCAAAATAAAGTGGGTTATAAATATTGTATTCTACATCTTACAAGTAAGTGAATACTTTATTATGAACACAGATGACTAAACTGAATCCTCAGTATGTTACAGTTCTCTCCTGTGGTTATTGGTTGATATTAGTCACACAGGTGTTTGACATTCCAGTACCACAGTGCATGCCAAACTGAAAGAGTTTCTTGGAGTGATGTTGCTGATAAGATCTGGTAGTTGTGGATGAAGGAGGTTTGAGTTTCACTGTAGTTCTGTGTTTCTGGTTTTGAGATGACATAATGGGAGTTTGTCTTAGCTCTTTAATCACTAGGTTTTGGTTTTGGGGTTTTTGGTTTGTTTGGATTTTATTTTTTCTTTTTTTTTTTCCATTTCTGTATGGCACTGGACCCAGACAAATTCCAATACATGCAAATATATTACTTCTGTTGTTGAAAACAAAATGCGTTTTTGCTGACGGTGCAAATCTCACTGACAGCTGCCACACATTTCCCCACTGTGCCTCATCAGATTGTCTTTGTAGTTCAGTCTTGATGCCAAAGAATTGTTTGCTAATAAGAATGACAGTGGTCAACCTGGAGATGTCCTTAGGGTAATGTTAAAGTGAGTTGAGTTCCTGGCAGGCGAGGGTAATGGCTAAAAACAGTCATCAGTATTTAACAAGTGCTATGTTTGTCTTAGAGTATAACCAAGGTCTTGAAAGAAAGCAGTATTGTCCAGTGTCTCGCTGCTAGCTGTTAACATTGCATGTAACTTTAAGGTCATATGGAGTTTAAAAATATTTTGAACTTGCTTAAGAACAATGTAAAATGACAAAGGAATTGTTCCCTTTAATTAGAATTTGTCATTTACTGTTTCAGAGTAAAGGTGGAAATGTACTTCAGTGTGTGGTGTTATTCAAGCTAATAACAATTTCAATTCTAGGCTACCTTGATGGTCTCTCTGATTTGGAGGTACTATGCTGAGCCAGTTACAGTGCTTCCAGGCAAATGGCTTGCTCCGCTGGAGCGCTTGGTAGCCTTTCCTACAGGGGTGTCAGGTAAGGACTGCAGACTGGAAAAACACACGTTTTCTAAGCCCACGTGGATACTACCTTGCAGACCAAGAGCATACACAGATTGGAAGCAGTTCTGTACGTTTCTTCTAACTCCCTTGAAACAGGGAGGAGTTTTAAACATTCGTAGCTGTTTTCTTATGTATTCAAATCTTGTCAGTTTAACAGACAATAAAATGCCCTCTTTGTCATTTTTTATTTCTTCTCACTCAGAGTAGCTTTATCTGCATCTGGATGGAATTGACCCTGGAGATTTCAAATCAGAAATATTTTTATATTAAGGATCCACAGACAATCAGTAGAGTTGTGTTTAAAAATGGGCAGATACTTCATAGGTCTGTATCATTCATGTGTCTTTCTTACAGTTGCTGGGGTTTCATCTAGTGTAACTCCAGAGTGATTTGGGCATGCTCTCTTGGCCTTTTGCCATGCCTGTTCCCACCCTTTTTCATATCACACTCTGTTGCATTTTTGCCTACTTAAATCCTTTTCTTTTGGGCAGTTTAACAAGTTAATAATCAAAATGATACCACAAGCTGTAGACACCAATTTCTGAGAGGAAAGTGTGCTGACTTCATGTTAGTGGGATAAGTACATGGGAGAGTGACAGGCCGATATAGTGTGGAAATTTACTGTCAAGCTAAAATGCTGCTGGTGAATCTTCATATTAGTTTTGTAAGCCCTAACTGCTGGAGAAGGAATTCCAAAATGTGTTGCTGGAATTTCATGTTGTGGTATTTTTAATAGCTGTCTAAAGAACAATTTGTATCCAGTGTGCTTTCTGGACAAGAGGAGAGTGCTGCAGTGCAGGGTTGAGGCATAGTCCTTGGAAGACATTTATTTGAACAGCATTTGAAGGGATTTGAAGTTCCCACCCATGTCCGCATTCAAATCTCCTTTTTTGTCTTGGCTGATAATCACACCGAAGGGATCATTTTTGAGTTCTAGGTGATAAACACAAAACTCTCTAAAAGTGCCCCAGAAGGTAGTTTCTTCATGTATGCTATGCATAGCACACGTATGCATTCTGTGATACTGTATAGCTTAGTTCCATGTTGTCTACAGTATGGATGTGCTGTGCATTACAGTTGGGGTGCACCCTCTTTTCTCTCACACCAATACAAATTCCTGTGCTGCCAGTTGGAATGACCGGACCCTTTCAAACAGCAGTAGCGAAGGTCTCTGTAGTACTTTGCTACATAGCTGTATGGGGAGCCAGAGAAAAGGAGTACAGAATTGATACTTGTTAAAAAACTGATTTTGGTTTCAGAGGAAATTGAGTTTTTACCTCTCAAGTCCTGAATTTAGGTTCTAGCAAAGTATTCTGTTACTGGCCAAGCCTTTAACTTTAGCAGCTGAGATGTTTTCTGTTAGCAGATGTTTTTAGCTGTGGGTTGTATATACCAGACTTCAGCTCTTATTTGTGTTATTTGGTACTCTTTTCTGCAGACAGTATTCAGGGGTTCTCAGAATGAGCATGGGGATAGCTGCCATTCCTTGAAGAGAGACATTTGTATATAAAAAGAAAGATGTTCTTTTCCTGTTCACCTTATAACTCTTTAAGTTTCATTTTTTTTTTAATGCATCCAAAGCTATTTTTCAAAAGCCTATGTGCTTCACGGTTATTGACATGACTTAAATCATTTTTTATATCTTTCAGGTGGTGTTGGAATTACATGTTGGCTTGTGGTTTGTAATAAAGTTGTAGCTATTTTGCTACACCCTTTCAGCTGAAGGAATCCCGGTAATCCATGGAGTCCTCAACTACATTTTCATTATCACTGTTCTGAATGAGACTAGGTCCAAGATAATCTTTGTTACTTCATTGGATATCAGTCAGTATTCCTTTTGATGTATTTTATCTTCTCTTAGTTTGTTTTTCCATTTGGTGGTCAGTTTTCAAAGGATAGCATTGCTGTTTGTAAAGCCTCATTTTGTGTCTGCTTTGACAAGTGTGAACACTGAGTCGTGGCAGAACTGTGAGACCTTGTCATGGCATATACTCACCAAAACCTGAAAATGTTGGGCTTGCATATTTTAAGTTGGAAATGCACTGGCACTAGGAGTTAATTTGGGAGCTTTGCTGCTGCTTTGCTGTGTGACCTGGTAGTTTCACCCAGAGGTGGGACTGTATTTGGTGACAAAGTGGTACTAGAAGATACAGAGGAAGGTGGTTTGGTTGGCTTAGGGGTAAAACGGAGTTAGTTTCCTCCTTGTTATTTTTTCACACTAGAACTGGTGCGTTCTTGGGCTGTCTTGGAAAATACGATCTTGATATATGTGCAGAATCAACTTTTCTCCTCTCAAGAGACTCACTCAGTTGCCCAGTACAGGATGGCTGGATACTTTTTTTCCTCCTTGACTTTGAAGTTCATTGAACACTTTAGTTTTTCCTACTTTTGTTGATAACTGACCTTTCCTTCCTTGGTGTTTTTTTCTGCTTCGCAAACTGATCATCACTGAAACTATTTTCTTCCATGTTTGGGGGGGAAAGGTCTGGTCAGCCTGCTCAAGCTCCATGTTAATGAAGAGAAAGTAGATGAGTGTGCTGCTCCTTCAGAGGACTGTGTTTCTAAGGGCTTTAGCATACATTAATGACAGTCCAGGATAGCCCGAAACAGCTGTGTAAATGTAAAAAGGCACATTGGTGATTTAAATGTGTAAAGCGGTAGCAGAGTGGTAGCAGGCTGGAGGAGGAGGGAAAACAATTTTCTGGTTTAGAGTAAAACTTTTTGCAGTATTTAGGTACAGGAAACAGCCACAATACTTCGAATTTAAGGGAGGACAGAATTATTCCAGTACTGTGCCTTTTGAACAGTGGCAAAGTTGTGTTATCTTCCATGCTACAGTGATCTGCAAACCTGTCACTGCTGCCCTGCAAGATGAACGGGTGGGTTTATAAAGTTGTTGTTCCATACCTCCTTTGGTTTTTGACATGAGCCTAAACAGAGCCCTTGGGGACACCTTTCCCTCCTCCTCTGGGCTTTGGTGATTCTGATTCAGGTCTGCACAGTGGAATGCATCTGTTCTGTTTTTCCAGGCCTTTTGCCCAGGGCCCCTCCATAATTAGCACGACATTGAGAAATCAGTTCAAAAGGTCATGATACATTCCGTGTACATAGGCATGAAATGTTTGTGAGGCTTTGATTTTGTTTGGGTTTGGTTTGGATTTTAAGTGGTAATTTAAAAAAAGGAAAAGGTTTTACATTAGGGTTACATATAGCCAATGTGAAAAGAGATGTATTAAGGAGCAAGGAAAAAAATGTTGTGATTGAATGTTATGTATAATCGTGGTTTTATTAAAAGAAATAAAGCTTTTTTGATCTGTCTGAGGTTTTCCAATCCATTTTTCAGTGTTAACTACAATTTTCCTAAAACAAAAAAAACCCATAGCTAAACCAGAATCACCCCCCAATACATACACACTTTTTGGACAAGGAGATAACTACTGGAATCAACAGGACTAATTTTTTTATTATTTTCCTAAAGTATTTGGGACAGATTATGTAACAATGACATTCACCTATTTCTGAGTCTAAAGAAGTGGCCAGTGGTATTTCCACTTGCCATGTCACACAGTTTAGCACAGTGAAATTCAGGAAAGCAGCACCATTGAAAACCTTCACAGTGGCATTTGGTGTTTATCCACGTGTAGCACAGGGTCACCCAGTGCGCTGTTTGTTGGCGGCTGCAATCAAACATTTAGGTGAGTGAGGGCAAAAAGGCCTTTGGTCACCTGGTCGGCACAGAGGAGTGTTGGATTATGTTAGCTTGTCTGCTCGTGGCTTTTGGACAGCAGTGAAGGCACTAGATCTGGTTAAAGTTCGTAAAGGAGAAACAAGCTCCTTTTCTGACACCAGAAGCTGTGCTTTGAAACCTGCCCCCTGTACAGCTGCAGCACTGCTTCAAGAAGAGCTTTCAGAAGTTTGAAAACTACACTGCAAGTAAGTTCCGATCTGAATGTCTCAATCTCTGAACAGCTTTTGCAGTATCATTTTGAAGGGTTTTTTTAAGTGCCTTTTAAAGCTAATAGAGTACACATAATTTTCCATAACTTCACATATTTTTAGCAAAAGCTCCATGAATACTGTGAGGAACAAAAGAAAATCCTCCTACCCTTGTTTACATAACCTTAAACACAGGATTTTTAAAGGCTTTGGAGAACTGGATATGCCTCACTTCTCCAAAACAATGGTTGACTCTTGCACATTCATCTTTGGATGTCAGCTGTGGAAGTTACCAGGCAAACTGCTTTGGTAAGTTCCAACAGTGGAAAAGAATGAAGCTTTAGAGCTTTATAATGGCAGTGAAAACACTTCAATAGCAAATTATTTTTAATGTGTGTGAATTCTGGAAGCTATTTCAGGAGTGAAGAAAATAAAAACTTTCTTTTACAGCATTGTTGGTACTTAGCCAACAATGAACCTTAGAAAAGCAGATTGTTCACTTTGGCTGCCTAACAGATAATCAGCTTCAAAATTCGAACTGCAGAGAGAATGCAAAAACCTGAAAGCTGCAAAACAAGGGCTAACTTGGACACCTGGTAACAGGTAAAAATGTGTGTGCATTGTTAGGCTCTCTTTGTAGAATGAATACGCGTGTGCATGCATGCACACAGAACAGAAATAGAGTGTTTTTTCGTGACAACTGACTTGACTTACCGTTATGGAAAAATCATTGACACACATTGTCAGTATTTATAAGATTTAATATGCATTTAATGAAGGTAAAAAACAATGCCTTTTAAAAAAGCTTTTAAGGATCCCTATTTCTAGAGTAAAGCTAAGTTGATGTATGTAAATAGCAAAATAGTTTGTATCTTCTCATGAGGTTATTCATAATGATTGGTGTTAGATGCTTTATGTGATGAACTAGTAGTGGTGGTTTGAAATCCAGCTTGTGTAATCCCGCATCCTTTCATTTCTTCATTCCTCCCATGTTAGAACTGGAAGGGTTGTACATTCAAAACCAGCCTGGTCCAAAGAGTCATTTCTTAAGATGGCTTCATTTCAGCAAATGTTGATATGAGCACAGCCTCTGCTTCAGTGGAAATGTCCTTCTGCCTTCTTTGTGTGACTTTACCAGGAGATGATTCATACAGCCCAAAGGAATTTTTCGCTTTTGATGCAGCTGTTCCACTGCAGTCCTGCCTGTGCTTGCAGAGCCTGCTGTGTTTTGATCTTGTACCTGAAGTAAGAAGCCCACGATGCAAATTCTCAGTGGCTTCTGAGAATATGTATTTTTTGTTCAGCCTAATGGTTGTTTTGTTTCTTGGACCTGAAATTACACAGTTGCTCCCTGGCTGCTCAATGTTATTTAGCTGTTTGTCTGGCTTATTTCCTTCTTTCTCATGTTCTTCCACTGCATCTTCCTCTTGATTGTTCTCCTTCATATTGTCACTTAGAGGAGTTTGTTCAGTTTTCATCACTTCTTTCAGCTCCTGTTTAAGCAAATCCTTTTCTTCTTTCATAAATTCCAAACAAATGTGTTCTTCCATCAGTAGTCTGCCCTCCTGTAAATAGTCTAAAATGAAATATGGAGGCATTTACGGATGTTCTTAAGTTTCCTAGGAACGTAAAGAGTCCTGAAGCATTAATGAAAGTTTCACTTCCTTATTGCTTAAGTTTCACTTCCTTATTGCTTAAGTTGTTAATGGTATTTCAGTCTTGAGGACTATGACAATGCTAATTACTAATAAATACAACAGGATGTGGCAAGATTTGAACAAGATTATTGTGCCATTAAACCCAGGTAAATATATATTCAATTTTATTAAATGAATTGTCATGCAAACATAACCAGTAATGGCTAAATATAGGGCCAGAAAAGTCATGTGCAATGCAAGAGATCTTGTGAGAGATCAATGCAAGAGACCACATGAGATCTGAACTCCTTACGTGCTTTTAAATGGAACTTCAATATATTTATGGTTTTCTTTCCCTGAACTGTCAACACAGTTGATTGTTGCATGGAGCAGGATATATGGCAACTCTCACCCATAAATGAGTTGGCTTCACTTTCTAGTAGGAAAAGGTATGTGTGTATTGAATGCCTACAGCAAATATGTTTGTCTGCTGCAGGGGACAAATACTAATAGGTTCTGTGCTTTGGAGAGACTCAAAGAGTATCTCTAAACTAAGGTGAGTCCAAGTTTGAAGGAGAAGTGTATAAAGTTACAATAACTAAAATGGCTAAATGATCTAATACTGTCAGTGAGTGAAAACTGGAAGAGTCCAGCAAACAGTAAGGAGAGACATTTACATGCAGAATCGGAAGACCAGTGTTTTCTGTAAGGGGGTTTTCATAGGCAGTGGTGATTGGGGTAATCTGGTGGGGTCTGGGAAGGCTGCAGCTGAAAAGGCAGAGTACAAACCACAGGGGTTAACGCATTCCAGATTACCAGCTCTGTTACTGATCTAGTAAGTGACCTCAACAACCTCTGTCACCTTTGTAGCTGTGTGACCTTTAGGTCATGTAATGTCCCTACCATAAGTGCACAGTTTTGTTCAGCTCTTTCTATAAGCATTACTGTAATGAAAGTAACATGAGTAATTTTAGAAGGAAAAACTCAGATAAAGGAGTAGATGCACTGGCTCTTTCTTTTTTCTTTCCTGCAGAATTTCTTCAGAATAAAGGTGTTTGTAGAGGAGTCTCCTGCACATAATTTTTATGTGAGAACACAGTCAATGGCTAAGAATTGCATAAAATGTCTTTATGCACTGTGATGAGGAGATACTCCCAGCCTTGGAAGAAGTCCTTTCCCTTTCTCAGCAATAGTTCCTGAGCCAGAAATGCATGTTGACATCAGCTGTGATGAAGATTCACAACCAAAAATTTGAGTTCAGTATTTGATCTGTGTGGAATTAACAAACTATTAACTAAAGTATACTTTTACCAGTAAAGCACTGACTTTTTACCACTGTGACCAACAACTGCATTTAGAATCTTAGAATGGTTTGGTTTGGAAAGGATCTTAAAGATCTGCTCATTCTACCCCCCTGCCATGGATAGGGACATCTTCCACTAGACCAGATTTCTCCAAGCCCCATCTAACCTGACCTTGAGCACTGACAGGGATGAGGCAGCCACAACTTCTCTGGGTAACCCAAGTAATACAGGAGTATGAAGAAGCCTTATACCATGCAGCCACTCTGCTGTCAGGGCAGAACCACCAGCGCCCGGTTTTCACTAACATAGTGTGTTATTTGGTTGAACTAGTTCCTGTCAGTCAGCTGCCAGCTAATGACTGTTAGACCCAAGTAACCTACCAGTACCATTGGTTCATTCATCTTTTGAAAAGACCAAATGAGAAAAATGATAAAATATACCTCTATGTGTCCTATTAAAAGTTTCTGGCTCTGGTATTTTCTTGGTTGATTGTTTTTCTGTTCTACATTGAGCATCTGTGCATACTTCATTTGCTTCAGCTTTTTGACTTTTATCTTCTGGAGATGTTTCCTCCTAAAATTGGCAATTAAAGGTAAAAATAATAAGGGAATACTTGTTTAGTGACTCTTAAAAGTACACAGTCATGCAATACTTCTAAAAAGTTGTCATTTCTATTACTATCATATTCTCATTTTGTATCATTACCTTTGTCCTATATGTTTAATATAATTACATTCACACAAAATCCATATCCTAGAAATTTAAGAAGATGGATGAGGTGATTCAGATATATCACTGAAACATATGGAGTAACAAACAGCTTAGCTGAGAGTTTAAACAAGGGATTGGATCCAGATCATTCATACCTGTGACAGCTGAACTGGATTGGTTCCTGTTTCCTGAGCTTTGTAATCTGACAGCAGCAGTGGTCTAAAAATCTCTTTGTCTACTTGTACTGATCTGTGTATACTGAAGCCTATGGAAAAGGATAATCATTAGTAATATAGTAGTTTCTGGAATTGTTGATATAAACAAAAGATTTCTTTGATGACTGATAATTCTGGTATGTGGCCTGGGATTTAAACATTTTTGTGCTGCATGTCTTAATGTACTTTAAGAAAGTAATTCTTTGTTCTGACTGATCTATAAATGTTTAAACTGGAACACATTTCTGGGCTTTGGAGGGGTTTCATCTGTCCATCATAAATATACTTCAGTTTTAGATCTACAAAGTCCTGTTTAGATAGAACATGCTAAGTCAGACAAATGCATTTGTATCCTATCCAGTACTTGCCTGCTAACGTTCCAATGAATGTTTAAGAGATCTAAGGCCTCACCTTTCAGGTTCCTAAATTCAGATCTTAAAAGAGTATAATAAACATGCTTGCTTCGATGCCTTCTGATTTGGTTGCTCACCTTTCTCAAGTTAATGGAACCAAAATTCTCCAGAGGAAATGCTTAACACTGAAATATCTATGTCTTTGAAAAGGGATTCAAAGGGAGTGACTGAGACATTCAGATAAACTAGCTGAACGGAGATGGGATGGGGAAGGTACGTTCTGCTTTTGTTCTATTTTTAGAATAATTTTGACATAAGTACAGTAGCTGAGAAAGTTACTGGTGCAGCAGCAAAAATGTGATCTTGCCTCCGTCAATATTTGACCTTGTTCCTGGTTTTGATCTCTGAAATCAGGGGAGGACACTTTGTAAAAACGATGGTTTTCAAACGTTTGCAGTTTGGTGGTAAAACGGCTGTTGAGTATTACTCTTGAAGGTATGGCTGTGATGATGTGGAGATCATTGGTTTTCCCTCTTGAAAGGCAACCAGCAAGCAGTTACCGGCTGCTTCAGCAGAAATCAGCGGAGCGTTCCTCAGATTCAGAACTAGGGGGAGCTGTACCTCTAGATCAGCTGTTGTGACCCTCCCGCAACTGGGGAAAGTGCTCTTACCTAGAGCTCATGAAATGAACGGCTTCATTCCATAAATCAATGTCATGCAGGTACACAGAGCTTTCTGATAACCTGAGCCAGCCTACCTTCAGCTGCTCATCAGAAGTGTTAAAGAATCCAACCCCACGTTTCTTCTTTCCCTCTGGGGGAAAGTTTTTGCAAACACAGAATAAAAATAATTACCTGAATAATTGCTATAAAAATAATAACTTATTACTTTAAATAATTATTTTTTTTATTACTTGAAGTAATGAAAATTATTACTGGAATAATTACTACTTGAAGAAGTAGCTTTTTCTAGATCTGCAATAGGAAAAATCAAGTCAATAGTGAAAAGGAGAACAGTTGTCAGTAATTCCAGTTCTAGATTTCTAAATCATCTGTTTCCATTAACTGATAGAGAATGAAACCTTTATCGGCCAAAAATATCCAAAGATCACATAACTTTGCTTGGATCTTTTCATTGCAAGATATCAGGTCTTTCTCCAGCTAAGCCCCCTTATCTTGCTTAAAGAAAAGAAGAACTTATATCATAAACAGTAAGTTAAGTAATGTAATTTAAATGGCAATACCATACAAGTCCATAGGTTACTAAAATGACAAAAAATCACAGCTGGTTCTGTGCTGTAACTAAACCTGGAATTCAAAGCTTCATAAAATCTGTGTTTGACTTGGAATGAGAAATAGGAAATGGTGATTCTTAGTTTTACAACTTGAATTACCAACCTTTTCCCTGCAGTTCCCTTGTAGTTAAGGCAGAGTAATAGATTTGCAAAGGCAAAGAAGGGGAAAGGCATAAGCAACTATGATAAGATTTTGTACCAATACCATAATTTGAAGAATTCTGTGGGCAATATTTCCAGCAGATATGTTTGCTACAATGTAAGTTTCAAGTGCTCCTCTGTACCCAAAGCTCCAATCCCTTCTTCCACTGAGGAGCAGGAATATCTGACCAGTATTTTAAAGAGGGCTTAACCCAAGGAAGTCATGTTCAGATCATGATCCAAAATTAAGGGTGTGAGTTTGTTGAGCAGGAAGCTCTCCTTCAGGGTATTGACAGAATGTTTATGATCCTGCGTAGGAGGCAAAATATCACTTCCAATGTGGGAGAAGTACTTGAAATCTGTTTATTAGTTTTTTTATAAAACACATTTATTAATAAATCCTAGATACAACTTCTAAAGAATATGACGATTAGAAATTTGTAAGTGCTTAATTCGTGTCTCCTTTAACATTTTTGTCACTGATGAATATAGTGAGCAAACAGGCAGCTAAGTTCTTGGCTTCTATGATTTGTAGCTGGTTTTAGCTGTTGCTTGCTCAGTTCAAGGGATGGGATCCACTTGTTTGAACACAGGCGCCTCGTGCTATTTGAGATGCCCTCAAGTATTCAGGATATCTGCGTAAGGCTGGCTGATGCTACATAGGACCGATGGGATGCCTGTGTCCTTCTGGAACAACAACCACAGGGCCAGGCAGAATGTACTAGAACATCTCAAATGGCACTGGATGCCTATAATTAAGTAGTTGAATCCCACGCAAGGGGGATTCCCACTCTTCGAATGTTTGATAGATAAGATTTTATACAATAGATATTTCTCTCCAATAACTGAGCACCCATGTAAAATAACCACTCTTTACTAAAGAGTTCTTTCTTCCTTGATAGAATTAACTTTCTGATGTTCTTTTCTATCATTCTACTGTATTATTTTAAATAACATCAATTTTGTAGAACAATTGAGAGGATAGACAATAACTAGGTTATTGCCCATTTTAATTTACTTATGCTATAAAACCCAAGTGCTACTAAAGATAAACATTCTGTTCTCTCAGATAAGCTGACATTGCGATCATCATGGTGGCTATTAAACCTCCTAAACCTTGTATCTGAAAATTCCTTCTCTCCTTACACTCCAACAAATTGCAGGTTGCTGGAGCCTCAGTAGTGGACATTGAAGCATCTGTGCTAGAAGTAACACGGTGTAAGGATTTTAAAGATGACAAAACTGGTTTTAAAGACCTCATTAAATTCATTAATTTTGCTTGTATGAAAGCACTTTGAAAGTCTGTACTAAAAGTAGGAACTTGATACAGAAGGGTTATTTGTGAGGTGCTTTGAGTTAGTGAACCAGGTGGCAGAAATTCTAGGTCCAGGGTAGCCACTTCTCCAGGCCAAATCAAAGGGAACAGCCTGAACAAAACTGCTAAAAAGCTTTGGGGAGTGATAGCTTCACCTCATTAAAAAAAACAATAGACAAACAGCTCTTGATGCAAATATGCACTTAAAATAGCAGCACTACTTCAGTGTCACTGTTAGTATACTCAAATTATGTATGCTAAACACTATTCATGATGAAAATTTGGTTAAATATTAAAACCAAGTCATGTATTTGTAGAACAAATGAGCAAAAACCCCAAGCACTTCTCTTCAAATTGTATGTAACAGGATATTTTTAGCCCACGTAAGAGTACTATATTGGCTTTTATTTTGGAACATATGTCCAAGCTGTAAAGCGAACTAAGTTTCATGCAACTAAATCAAAAAAGGAAAATGAATGTACACGCACCTTTTCCATGCGGCACTGAATCACTTTTGCCTTTTGGGATTCCAGGCATCCGATTTGCATAGATATTTTTTATAAAAAGTTGTCGATCTTTTTCCTAAGAAGCAATAAACACCATTAAACTTCTAATATGCATTAAGAGTTACTTGTTACCAACTTCATTTTCCTGTGTTGGGAGAAAACCGCCAATGCTTTTGCATTGTGCCAGGCCACGTGGTGACTTTGTCATTTACATAAATAGGAATCTGTCCTTTGCTTTCATGAGCCAAATCAAAATTCTCCCTTTTTAAAGCTAAGAACACACCTCTACACCTACATGATCTTTTTTATAACACCATGCTCAGCAGATGAAGTCTTCTATAATGGTTTCTTCATTTGTTGTTCTGAGTTATTTTTTTCAGACTAAGCAATTTTTTCCTTTACTTCCTTCTTTTAATAAAAATTCTTTACTCAGTGCCCTTAGTTAGAACGTGCTCAGTTCTGTTTTATAAAATATTGCCTGGGAAGTGACATAAACTTCAGAGGCACACTTCTAACATTTATTTAGCTAGAGTCCTCTTGCCTTCCTGAAATTTATCTGAAACACAGACGAGAGATTTCAGTAACTCTCACTGTATTGGGCTTTAGCGTGAAGAACAGGCACTGCATTTACTTTGGAGATACAGGGTGTCCTGATAGCGTGTCCGAATACCTTCAATGCTCTGAATGAACCAGGTGCCTAAAACTAGGAATGTGGAAGCCAAAACTCTGTCTGGCACAGAAATAAGGTTAAAAAGCATGTCTGGTCTTGCTTGCTGTAAAACAATAGAAGGTTTCTGAATCTAAATAGAACATTGGGAGAACTGGACACACACAGAAAGCTGTGTGGAAATCAGATGAAACAAATATTTTAGAGAAGCGCTAGGGTGTGAACTGTACTTCTGAATAATTTACATTTTGGAACAGTTTTATGTTAGTGTTCTTGGGACTGTAACTATTCCTGACTCCTGGATCTGCACGTATAGGAGGAGATCAGACTCTGGCAGGCAACAGCACTGCAGGTCCAGGAAAAGCACTGTACAGCTCCTGCTGCTGGGAAGTCTGGTTGCTGCCAAGTAACAGGAGGAACATTTCTGCACCTGATACAAACAGCAAATGCCCTTGTACAGAAACACAAAGATCCATGAATCTTCAGGAGTCACCAGTTTGGCCCTTCACAATGTCTGGGAAAGCTCCCCATAACAACACCTTTCACATTTATTAGAATTCCATTTAGGAAGATGCTCCCTAGCAGGACCAATGGGTGGATCAGTCACTTTACAGAGAAATTAAACAGTGTATTTTAACTGTGTAATAAACAGTTTAAATTACTAAAAAGCCAGAAGTGTTTTTTGTGTTTTCTGGAATATGTACTGGTTTTAATTGTTTACAACTCATGACATACCATTCATGGCAGTTTTGTTTCTACTTCTATTTAGTGTCAGTTCTAGGTTTTTCTGCATGTTTGGTTTACAGACATTACAGTAAGTGTTGAACTGGACATGCTTGTCCCCAAAATATTTGCTTAAAAACCAAGCTGCAATTTAAACAAGCTATCGGAACATTTATGTATGACTTTTTGTTAAAGAATAGTTTTTCTGATTGTAATATTTGGCTAACTTTAATTTAAAAGTGTTTCTGTAAGGGAGCTCACTTGAAGTTAGTAGGCAAATATATTGACCCAGATACACCAAAATGGTAGCAAATTGGGGTGGCTTATTTGTTCAAACTGTAATGCATTCACCTCTGTTTTGAATATTTATTGATCTACTTTGAACTTGTGACAAATAGACCCTACAATAATTTCATCATTTGACATTTGACCTTTTCTATTCATAAACTATGGACTCAGTTAGGAAACAAAAATTCCATTACTGAATAATATAAAAGAGGCAAAAGGTATAGATAAACATGTAATACTTGAATTTTCTTGGAGGAGCAGAAACCTGTTTAAAATCTTGAATACCTTAATTTTTTGGTGAAGCGAGTTAATTTCCATTCGCAAGGTCTTTGTAATTATCCCAGCTTCCAGAGCTTTTCTGTTCTCATTTGCCAGCTGACGACTAAAGCTGCTATTGTTCAACTTCAGCTGCTTTTCCAGGCTCTTAAGAAAGTTAGGTATTTAAATATAAGAATGTGCTCAGTGTGACTGCTGAAAAATTACAGTTCTTACCAGATTTGAAAAATAAGTATGATCATGTAATGGAAAGTAAGCTTCTAATAATTATAGTCTATTGTAAACAATGCATGAAATGATGAAGTATCTGAAAAATTACTTTTAAAATGAGCAAAACCTGGTATAAAATCTAATTTTAATGAACAACAAAAAAGCATATTTTCCATTGAAACATAAAAAATAAAGCTCTACATTACCTGTCTGGTTGATTAATGAATACAGTCATCACTGACTGTTGTTAAGACAACATGTCTGTTCACACTGAGATCTATTAACTGCAGTACCATAAGGAAACTTAGTGTAAATGAAAACTAGGTAATTTATGGAGTACTTTATGAAGTATTTCATCATTAGAAGCTACAGTTACTAAAACTGTAATATGGACACCCAACCCTGCATGCTTTTTATGGCTTCTCACTAGGACTTCTGTGAATAGAAAGTTTTCAAAAACCCATCTGAGTTCAGCTGTTCATATTTTCATGTTCTTTCATGTAGTAAATGTATTTCAGCCCTAGCTGTTCTGATGGTGAGATGCCCTCAAGATTACCCAGCTTTTTATTGATTCTATATATAATATGTCCTAAGGAATACAGAAATTAATGAAATGAAAATTTCACTCTTCCAGTTTTGTATTAAAAACTGTATTCTTGCCTCTTTGTGTAAAAAAACAAGCACAAGGTATTAAAAGGAGCTGAATTACCTCCTCTCACACTTCCACCAGGCTTTTACTACAGTTGCATGCTAAACCAACAGTCGAACCAAGCCTAAAACCTGGGACACCTGACTATTGCCCAATTCAGCAGCTGCCCTATAGACAGCTACAGTGTGCGCCAGTAATCAGTGAATAAGAGGTGTAGGTATGTTCATATTGCCCACCAGCACCACGAAAAGTAACGGGGCAGCCTGGTGGTCTCCATGCACGACTAACCCTGTGCTTTGCCAAGGTAAATTAGGATCTGACCTACTGTGGCTCAGAGACCTGAGCAAGCATGGGTACCCCATGCTGCTGGCAGGGAGCAAAGTGGATGCTGCTGAAGATTGCCCTCCAGCTATAAGCTACGCTCCTCACCTAACAGGGTTAAGGCATACAAGTTAAAATAATTCCTAAAAGATCTTTATTGCCAAACTTAACCTACTTATATGTTTCTGCCAGATTTTGAAATACTAGAAGGGGGCACTACTGCCATTTTTAGTATCTTATATTCAGGACTGCACTGGATTAAAAGGAATGTTCAATGTTACAGGGCTGTATCAGAACCATTAATGTAACAAGCAGCAGCTAAAAACTCCACTATTCTTGCACAAAACCCTTTCCTATTATTGTTCCATAAATACAATGCCATGCAGATATTACCTGTATTCTCTTATCATTCACTTCAATTTTTTCTGTAAGGACTGACAATCTGTGATCAAGTTCCTCTCTCTCTGCAAGAGTTTTGTCTCCTGAAAGCCTATGCAAGGTCTGCAAAGCACCTTTAGCTTTCAGCAGCGACTCTTCAACTTCTCTGAGCTTCCTGGATGAATTTCTCTCGTCCTCCTGAGACATCCTCAGGCTTTTCCTTAAAGTTCTCACCTCACTATAATGACTTGCTAAGAGATCCTGCAAGTTACTTCCTAGATTTTCGTATCTATCTAGTGCTTTCAGGTGTCGATGCTGAAGCTTTTTCAAAATGTGGTTTTCTAAGCTTGATGCTTCTAATTTGCATTGTAAGTCAAATATTTCATTCTTCAGCTCTTTAATTTTGTGAACTTTTGCTGATGATATTCGCTGAGCCACTGTGGTTTTTTTCTGGGAAGTCATACTACTCTGCAGGCTTAAAGATGAAGAATTTTGATGTGATATCTTCTCAGCTGGCAATTTTGTTCCTCCTGCATTCAGACCAAAGTAAATTGGCATTGATATATAGCAACCATTTCAGACAGCAAAATCACTGTATGGCTCTACTGCTCATATAAGAGCGTATACTGCTCATCCAAGCTACTTAGCTGTATATTTGACAAAAATCCCAAGATCTGTACTAAGACTCCAATGTTCAAGTATTCCACAGATAAATCCATTAAAGATTTTATATCTCTGTGTGTGAAGTTATTTCTCTGCACTAGGTAACTAGGAGGTCAGAGTTCCCTCCTTTCATCCTTTGAAACCATTTTCATTCCAAACAGCCATCATGTTCACTTTCCATTAATAAGGTCAGCTCTACAAGCAGTGTCTTCTAGGGCAAACAGCACTAAAACTCTGGGAATAATTTAGTAAAGTAAGTTTATGTTAACACTACTGCAGTGTCAATGGAAGTAAGTTTTCTGTCTGTAAATCACGCAGCTCACTGTAGGCATGATCTGAGAACTGATTCCCAAGAAGGGGGACATAGGGATGTGTCGTGGTTTAAACCCACCCAGTAACTAGGAGAAAAGGAACTGTTACAGCTGAAACCAGGACAGATGTGACAGAAAATCCCTCAACATAGTAATGCAAGATCTCAAAACCCAAGGTGATCACAACAGCACATGATTAAATTTCTCTGCAGCTAGGATTTTTAAACAGCTTTCTAGAATTCTCAAGTCAGCTTTGAACTACATTTTTAAACCATAGATGCTTATTAGTATAGAACAGTTACACAGCTGTGTACACTGTTTCGATAGGCCAACTGAAAAAGATCTTTATGGGCTAGCATTCTAAGTGTATTACCACCATTTGCCCTTCTTTATGGCCAGCATTCTGAGTGAATTACTCTCATTTCCCTTTCCTGAAATATAATTAGGATTTTAAAATGTTCAAGACTGTAAATCTGAGTGTGTTCCCCCTTTTCAGGCATATATTCAATTTCACTATGGCTCTGAAGACATTTCAGGCAGCATTATGCTAGAGGTTTATCATAATAATTTATAGATCACATATTATTTTATGGATAAAACTGGCAAGGTACTAACCTAAAAAAAGGAAAAGGACAGATCTTTTCAAGCACTTCTGTTGAACCTAATGGGTGTTTTGCACACAAACTCTTACAGGAGCAGGCCCCAACCAGAATGCCCCATTGCAAATGGGAAGGAACATCAAGGCAATGGTAGGAAAAGTAAAGAAGGATGCTGCTTAGGGCACCACCATGCCATGGCCTTTCTGCTCCCACAGCATATGCCAGAATAGTGGAAAGCTCTGGCAAGCATTATCTGAAAAGACAGTGGCTTCAGCAGGGGAATGGGCTATTCCATGCAGCAGCAGAACCTACTGCTCTTTCCCTCCTTCCCTGAGGGCAGCAGCTGCCCCAGCTCTCCACAGCTTCAGCCCAGCTCTGCTCCTCCCTTTCCCATAGCAGAGCCTGCAGTCAGGTCCATGCCTGGCAGGCATCTATGTGATGTGCGAGGCAGCAAGTCAGAGGAAAGAATAAAGTGGGTGACGTATACAATTCTCTGAGCCCTTGGCTATTATTCCTGAAATACCTGATACACTCCGCTGTTTCAGGATACAAATCAGATGGTCTTTGTTCTGATGGTCCTGCTAGTGGAGGTTAGAAAGCAGGAGGAGGAAAAGAAGGCAAGATGGTAGGACCTAGCTCATACAGAGCCATGTAGGGAGAACAGACTACCAAATTCAATGCGATAGCAAAACTACAGGATAGAATTAGATTAGGAATCAAAAGGAGGAGAGATTGTGATTTGGTCAGTGCTCTAATTTTTTTACGCATGTTTTAACTGGATTAAGAAGGATTGTTGCCCTATTGGGCAATCCCAGACACAGCTCCACCCCTGGCAGTGCTCACTGCTGGGTTGGACAGAGCCTTGGGTGACATGGTCTAGTGTGAGGTGTTCCTGCCCAGAGCAGGGGATTGGAACTAGATGATCTTAAGGTCATTTCCAACCCAAACCATTCTATGATTCTATGATTGTGAAGGTTCAAGTAAACAGAGAAGAAACTGTAGCAGCCAGTTGAGGTTGGACACATTCAAGACCTTCTGCAGTGAACCCATTAACCGGTGCTGTGAAAAAACTCACCTGAAGTAAAAACCTAAGCAAATGGAAAGTAAGCAGGATCACACTCACATGTTCTCTGTAATATGATTCCACAGCAGAAAGACTATGACATAGAACCACAGAATCATAGAACAGTTTGGCTTGGAAAGGACCTTAAGGTCATCCAGTTCCAATCCCCCTCCCATAGGCAGAGACACCTTCCACTAGACCAGGTTGCTCCAAGCCCCAACCAACCCAGCCTTGAGCACTGCCAGGGGTGAAGCATTCACAACTTTTTGGGCAGCCTGTTCCAGTGCCTCACCACCCTCGCAGTAAAGAAGATCAGAACCACCATTACATTACTATTTTTTTTTTTTTTTTTTTTTTCCAGAATGGAACACAATGATGTCAAAGAAATGGGAAAATACCTTCCTGCAAAAGCTGACAAAAATACTCTAAAAACTATACATGTCTATACGGGGTGAAAATCTAATTCAGAATCATGTTCCTGGGAAACTGATCGTTTCAAATAGCCGTGAACAAGCAAAAAATACCTCTTACAATATCTGACACAGGTAGTAGCTAATAATGATTCTTCTGCTAAACTGATTTGAAAAAATGGGGCTATTCTTTCTGGTCTGCTAGTTTCATGCCAATATGACTTCTTGATAGCAGTGTATAACCTAGATGATAGAAGAGGCAATCAGTTATTCTCTCTCTTTTTTTGGTTGATTTGTATCTTACAGATTTGGTAGATCTAGATGAAATTTTGAAGCTCAGCAGGAAAGGGGTCATTTTTTGCCATGTCATGCTGGGATTTAAGAAAGCATGGGTGTAGATAGGAAAATATGCAGACATGAAAAAGATTCTTTACTGTTAACTTTTATGTAAAAGTTTTATTTTTGTGCAACATGGTCATGTCGCTGAAACACAGACTTAATTTTACAACACACACCATGGCTACACTGGCCTAAACATAGCGGGTTTTTTTTGTTAAAAAGGACATTTTTATGCAGACATATAATTTTTGAGCAACTTCCCTCAGGAAGGGCTTTTTCAGACTCATCATGTGATGCATGGGCAAAACCAGAAATTCCAGTAAATGTGCGAGAGCTTCCAAGCCCTCAGATTAGGTTTGTAAAGGCTCTCCCACATCTTGGGTGACTATCTTCTCTCGTGGGATAGCACAGTGGGGAAACTCTCTCTCTTCCCTCCCCTTCCTAGTGTTTGAAACACAATTTGTTACTTTTCTTCACTGAAAAACTGTTTCCCCTGTCTACCTAGTTACTGAAAAAAAACTCAGCTGTACTTCTCAAGACTCTCATTTTCTACTACCAGAAAACAAAGTACCTTTTTTACCACTTTGAGGGAAGACACAGCGCCCTTTCTTCTTTTCCTTTCCGTTTTTTCCCTTTTCCTCTGTTCTCTTCCTGATATTTCTAAATGTTTGCTGCTTCTGGGCGTTTCAGAGCACATCCCTGGCAAAGCCCTTAGGATAGACAGTGTGAGAATTTTCACTTCTGTATTCACACTTCTGTATTCTCTACTGTGACACTTACAATCATTACCTTTGTTACAGATGCTGCTCCTAATACTTCTGGGCTTTAGGGAATCTACAGTATCCCTGCTTTTGTGCCATGTTGTGACTTATTATCTTCTGTCACTTGAATATGGAAGAAACAGTCATCTGAGTTCACCACTGTGTAATACTAAAAGACTTAAAAGCTGACCTCCATAACCTATCAGATGTCAGGAGGTTACTGAGTTGTTTGCAGTTAACATAAAAATACTAAACAGAGTTCAACTATATTAAATGACGCTAAGAAACACTGAATTACCTTTAAAAAAATCCGGACATTATTCTTTCACCCATTAAAATTATTGTATGGTCTGTAGGAAGTTTGTTTCTAGGGTGAATTGCAATATGAAATAAACTAGTTTGTGTCTCAGAATTTCCCATGACACTGGCATGTATTTTCTAAAGATTTACCACTGTTTAAATGGAAATAGACACCACTGTTTATTTCCTGGAACGTACACATTTTCTCCAGGATTAATGTAATTTAAAAGAAGTTTAATTGCATTTATGCTGAATACCTACAGAGTGCTTTCCTAAATTAAAAAAAAAAATAAAAAAATTGTTCAAGTCTCTAAAACATGGACATTTATGTGGTTTTATGACATTTTTAGCCTTCCAGTCATGTCATAAACATATCAGTCATATTTTTCAATAATTAGATGACAAATTAAATAACAAAATTAGCATAAACCAAATAACATGACATAAAATAACATAAAATAAAGTAAAATAAAATAAATAAAATAAAATAAAATAAAATAAAATAAAATAAAATAAAATAAAATAAAATAAAATAAAATAAAATAAA
>JAOEHY010018325.1:0-15086 GCA_025447955.1 Psilopsiagon aurifrons | reverse complement strand
GATATGAGGAAGAAATTCTTTACTGTGAGGGTGGTGAGGCACTGGAATGGGTTGCCCAGGGAAGTTGTGAATGTTCCCTTGCTGGTGGTGTTCCAGGCCAAGTTGGACATATCCTTGGGTGATATAGTTTAGTGTGAGGTGTCCCTGGCCATGGCAGGGGGTAGAACTAGATGATCTTAAGGTCCTTTTCAACCCTAACTATTCTATGATTCTATGATTATACATGGGAAATGACCTGTCATGAAAAAACCATCTCTGGCTTCCATAGCTTCACGACTTTATGATTTTCAGACATCTGTCTCAGATGCTGCATAACAGGGCAATTAGAAGAGACCTGAAAACCATCCTGTTGCTGAACTGACTTTTACCACATCTATTTTACTGTGCTTTTGTGTTATTTTTCCAACTGTAACAAACATTAGTGCATGCCCCAGAAAAAATGATGTGAACTTCAGTCTGCCAGAACATGCATGTATTTTGTTTATTCTTGGTCTCATCATTCAGCCACTTAAACATTAACATGAATCAGGTGTGAAGGTCTGAATCCCTCAGATGTGAGAACAAAAACTGTAAATCCTAAACAGAACCTCAACAGAAGGTGGCAAAAAGAGCCCAGGCTGTTTTAGAGGCCCTGTGATGCATTAAAATATGTGGATTTTGTTTGGGGATTTTTTGTCCTGCTTTATCATTTTGACAGCTTGGGAAGTAGGAGCATTATCATATGCTTATAAATTTTGCATGCAGATACAGCTGAGCAAATCCACCTGAAGAGACACTTTAATGTGAGGAGAAAGGATTATGAAAGTAAATGACAACACACTGCAATTCTCTCTTAGTGTAGAGGACTGGATTGCAACCAAAATAGATATCATGACCAAAGGGTAACGCCTAGGTGAGCAGACTGGGAGCAAACTAGGGAATGAATTGTGACTCAGAATTGCAATTGGTCACTTGTTTTTTCTTGGCTTTAGGCAGCTTTCTTGAACGAGCCCCTTGCCAAGGCCAGCTTATGCCTTTCTATTAAATGATGCAGTGACATTGGGTAGAGCCCTCAGAGACGTGTGAAAAGAAGGCACAGTCTATTAATTTCTTGCGAATTTTCCATCATTTTATGGTGATCTTTCTGCCAGGTTATCCAACAAGAACACAAGGGTGAGGAATGGTTTGCAGCTGCAGAATGTATCTGGCAGTTTCTTTGCTCTCTTCCTCCACAAAACACCTATTCTATCAGATCGTGCTTCAGTAGGGAGGCAGACTGTGGGATTTAGTTCTGGGGTATGGCCAAAGAACTTGCTTTCTAACAGGGATTCCTTGAGTCATGGGATCCTACAAGTAGCATCTAGACAGATTGCCAAACGCCCTGCCCTTTGGTATCCTCTAGGATACCAATATTTTAGGATACCTCTAGGATGCCTCTAGGGCAACCTGTTGACCAGGCCAGGGCAGGAGCCCTGGGGTTGTGGTGTGATCCATATGCTGGAGGATTTTGATTCCAAAACTAATTGTATAAAGTCTTACTCTCACTATTGGCAAGCTAGTTTTGATAAAACAACAGGGTTTCCTTGTTTTCTGGTAATTCAATCTTGATATCATGACTTTGGGGCAAAATTTGGTTTTTTTTCTGCACAGTTATGTTGAATAATATCTTTTTCTGGCTCTGGAGGGTGTCTACTCCCGAGGAGGTCATCTCCAAGCTGTGTTGACAGTGACTTGCCAGGGTACCTCATGGGGTGCTGTTTTCCTAAGGACCCAAACCAGGGCATCGGTTGGATTCTGCTGGAGATACTGCCCTGGCTAAGGGTGCAGGTTTTCTTTCTGCAGCAGCCAGTTGGTAGCTGGGAAAAAGAGGTTTCACTGCGATGTGGTGCCAGGACATGGCCGACTTAACATGGTCACCTCGATGCATGAACTGCAAAGTGTGCAGGAATAGGGATGATACGCGCGCAGATGTCTAAGTGGCATGCTCTCCCACAGGAGTCTGAATGCAGTCTGTTTCAAGAAGCGGCGCATTGCATAACATGAAGAGAGCTAGTAGGAATCTCATTCATTCCAGTCCTGAATTCTTTTTCACAGTTGTTATTTACAGTCTAAGACTGTAAATTTGAGCCAGCAATATAATTATGATATAAAGATTAATTATAGAAAATGTCAAGATTTTCTGATTTTCCAGAGGAAATTGCTAAAAGCACTGATCTCAAGTCCTGTCTTTTCACAAGCTATTATAAAGGAGGGGGGGTCCTAGCTGCTGTGGCCTTATTCATGCACAGACCAGAGGATGTACATCATGTTTTCCTTTACTGACTACATTTAGAGAAGGGGCAGCTATCAGTCCTGAATTTGTATCCCTAAGACATTAACCAGAGTTCAGAGAAACCACAGCAGTTACAGGCATGGGCTAACTTATAGAAAAATCATCTGCCATCAGCTGGCTGGAAAGGTTGCTGGTGTTTCTCTTATGGCATACATTGCCATGACAGGTGAAAGACTTCTCAGGATGGATTGTATTTCTCCTCCCAGAAAGCAATAAGCAATGCCAGATGCAGCCTCCCCAGATGTGTGTATAGCAGCAGCTACACAACTTCCCCTTATTCGCTCATGCAGCTGCTATTTTTTTTGAGCATGTTCAGTTTCAGGGCCAAAGCCTAGCACAGACCATGTGAAAAGATGTGTGTAGGAGTCATTTAACTGTGATCAGTTAAAGATACTACTTTATCAGTACTCACAAGGAACATTTCCATAACTGAAGCGTATCAGCCCATATCTCTAATAAACTGGGAAAACTGAAGCATCAGAATAAACTCTAATAGGCAGCTATTGCATACACTCCCCTCAGGATTTCATGGACTTCAAAGTACTGCCATATAACTTGTGGTGATGAAAAGTAGGATCTTTTGGATTAATGCACCTGCATTTAGAAAACTGAATAAAGAAAAAAAGGGTTTCAGAGAACTTGTTTGTGTGGAAGACTTCTGCATTGCCTGGGGTCTGTATTACAGGATAAGAGTATATGCTGGTTTCGGCTGAGATATAGTTGATTTTCTTCACAGTAGCTAGTATGGGGCAATATTCTGCACTTGTGCTGAAAACAGTGTTGCTAACAGAACAATGTTTGAGTTACTGCTGAGCAGTGCTCACACAGTGTCAAGGCCTTTTCTGCCTCTCACCCCACCAGAAAGCAGGCTGGGGGTGCACAAGAGGTTGGGATGGGACATAGCTGACCAGAGTGATATTCCAGACCATGTGGTGTCATGCTTAGCATATACAGCTGGGAAAAGGAAGGGGGAACATACAGAGTGACAGTGTTTGTCTTCCCAATTCATGGCTTCACGTGATGGAGCCCGGCTGTCCTGGAGATGGCTGAACCTCTGCCTGCCAGTAGGGAGTGGTGGATGAATTCCTTGTTTTCCTTTGTTTGTGTGCATGGCTTTTGCTTTCCCTATTAACCATCTCTATCCCAACCCACAAGCTTTCTCACTTTTCTGATTTTCTCCCCTATCCCACCAGGGGGGAGTAAGTGAGCAGCTGTGTGGGGCTGAGCTGCTGGCTGGGGCTAAACTATGACACACCTACTTTCATAGTTACCCTGCATTAAAACTAAGCATATAACCTGATAATTTCCTGTTTACTAATGTCTGTGTTGACACTAGTAACTATTCCTTAAAGTACTTGGCTTTGTCCTAAATCTACTCATTCTAATGTCAATAGTAAAATTTCTAGTGACGTCAAAGAAAGAAGAATTAAGGTAATAATGTGGGCTCTAGCAATCTAGTTTGGTAAATACATGGAGGCTAATAAGTATCTGTTGGCAGTAACTATCTGAAAGAGACACAGAAAGAAAAGAGTCATGTGGAAACCCAGAAGAGAAGCTATAAAAATTAAATATTTGCTCTTTTCCTATCCATCCAATTCACTCTGACTGCACAAATGCAAAATGCAGTTTTGATTCAATGTAAAATAATGAGCCATAGAGGAAAAGAGTTGATGTGTCAGACTCTCAGCTGGTTTAAACCAGCAGAGCAATCTATATCAGCTGAGAACCTGGACCCATGAGATTGTTAAATGATTGTTAATTATTACAAGAAAATAGCTCCTTTCATAGATTTTTCCCTATTCACCCCCCAAGAAAATTCACATAATGGTTAATTCCATTCTGTCAATTTCAGAGTTTTTAGACTCTAGTGTAACATCAGAATAAGAGAATAATATTTTAGCATTTTATTTATTAATACTTTTTTATTATTATTTTTGAGTAATAGAAAGAAGACAAAATAGTTTTTTGGATATGTAAAGATAAATGTTAATAAAAGCAATTTGGAATGTATTAGGACAAACTACTGAGTGGCTGCAGATAATATTTTTGCAATGATATAACAAGGAGAGGTAGTTACAAAGGGTCTGTAAATCTAGACCTCTGGCAATAAAATATTTAAAATATATGACAAAGTGAAACGTAAATAAAGGAAAAATTGCAGGACCGTTAGTCAGGATTAATTAGGCAAAACCAGTCATGAGCAATACTGACATTCCAATCTGCTGATAAGCATTTGTATAGTATTGCAGTTTTTACATAGAATGTAAGAACAGTGGTTCATGTATTATAAACACGCATATGCTGCAGATACATTAGTGCTTCTCAAATCAGATTTATTTTCTGTATTCCTGCCATTCTCCACTGAGCTGACCTTAATTATAGTGATGATGAAGAATAATACATCCTAAGTTTCTAAAGGTGTTGGTGAAAAAAAGCGAGCAATAATGCACAGATCAATCAAGAAGAGGGAACCAGAAGAGTTAAAAGGACTTCAAGAGAGTTCTGTAGTTGGTATGGCACTGAAATTTATAATAGAAGGTCATTAAATGTGCCATAAATGCAGACATACAAGCGCTTAAAGAGCGGCTATGAGACCAAAGGGTAAAGGCACGTGAAATAGTAATGATTTATTCTAAAGGGAGACTGTTCTGGAGCACCATTTAGCCCTATATTAGAACTTGCTTTGACCCAGGAAGAGGGATGTACACCATGGGAATGAAATTTGTTGATGATACACACTAGGAAGCGGCAATCAATCGAAGAAAGAAGGGCAAAGAAGTCAAGTCGACTCTGACAGAATGTGCCCAAAGGAAGATAAGTGCCTTATGCAATTAAATGTAGAGAAGTGTAAGATAATGAGATTAGGGACACAAAATAAGAGAAGGCGCTTATGCCCTATGTAATCTCATTGTACAAAATAGGGAGTAGAAGCAGGATCTGGAGATTGTCTGAGATCAAAAAGCTTCAGGACAGTGGTTAACAATAATATAAAATGTTACTATTGATTCAGAGAGGTAACAATAATATCATAGATTAAGTTGTTCCAGCTCCTGCGTAAGGGATTTATGAATGAAGCTGCATTTGCAATACTATGAGGAGTTCAGTATGCCTTATAAAAGTAGCAGAGGTAAAGGGAACTGGACAATAGAATCAGGTAGACAGCAAACTTAATTTTTCATAGAGGTCAGAGAACAAAATAAAATTGCCTGCAGTCTTCACAGAGGAGAAAGAAAGTGGAATTACTGAGGAATTTGAAGTCTGGAAATTTTTATTGAAGATAGAAGCAATTGCACTACAATTTGATCTGCTAATGAACGTAAGACTGAAAACATGCTTGGAAACAATGAAAATAAAACTGAAGAAAAATACAAAGTGAGGTACAGTTAATAAATGGAATATGCTGCCAAAGTCAACAGCTGGAGCAACAGGAATAAGCATCATTTCCCAGATTTATCCAGATGAGGTTTGTTTCCTATCTCATTTTAGATAAGTGATATCTTTAGAAGGGCTGAATTCTAGATGAACTACACCCCACTCCAAATAAATAGGGAGCCAACATATATATGACCACTTGGAACTCATAAATATTTGCTGATATCACCTTTAAAACTTCTGATTTCCCTTTACATGTGCTGCAGCTACTTGGTTTTGATAGAACTGCACAGCTGTGCTTAACTGCAACTGGAGGCAGAAACAAAAACTTTGGGATGAATTTATATGAGAGAAATGTAATTCCACTGCAGAATGAAATTGTGACCATTTCTTTCTTTCAAAGTATAGTTCCTCTCCTCTTTTCGTGTAACAGCTGTCCAGTCAGGTGGATGGAGAAGGAAGATAGAGGTCTAATGCTTTGTCTTTCATGACAGGATACAAATTCACATCTCCCACCATGGGCTTATAACTCTAGTCTTGATGAAGAGAACGCTCATCACTGTTCAGGTAAATATTTAATTCTGTATGGGGCCCAGAAGGATTTGATATATCCTTGTTTCTTAGAGGTAGGTTCTGGTCTCTAAGAATTGCATGTTTTATTCAAAGTCAGCTCCATTTAAGTGAGAAGAGAAAGGTCTATGAGGTCTGATCAGAACTTGAACACCCTTCTCAGGTGATGGTGAGACAGCAGTCCCTCTTACTTGTAGGCATGACTTCTCTCTTCTGATCAATTTTGCATTCCTTCCCTAATAAGGTCTCAGATTAAGTCTGAGTGATGGTGAGTATCCTATGTACCCATGCTTAGAATAAATCTTTGTGAGGAGTTTCAAATTAACCAAGCTAACATAATTTCCTTGGTGAGTTTTAAAGTCACCTAACAATTTTATAAAAATATGATCACAGTGGGTCTGCCAGCCAGGTTTCAAAGGCAAAAAATGAACCTGCAAGGATACAAATCTGCCATTAGCAGGGGTGAGCTGTGAAGGCCAAGGGATTGGAAGATGTTTGTTGTTTCTTTACCTTGAGCAACACTTGGCAAAATGGGAGATTCACCTAATCTGTGATGTTTCCATACTGGCTCTACGCTGACTTTAGGTAGTTTTTTCATGTCTCTTCTGGGCTATCAAATGCCCCCATGGTAGAGGCCTGCATAAACCAGCTCAGCATAGTAGATATGAGAGGTCTTAGAAATCTAAGTACTCCTGAATCCTTTTTTTCAGGTTTACCTCTGAGCCTCCTAGAGGATGTCTCTATATGAGTACGTGCATGTGTGTGTATATGTGTACTTCTGTAAGCTGAGGGCATGTGCTCATTCTGTTTCACTTTTGATCTAGTGCTTGCCTTATTTCTTCTATTTCTGGCTCTTTGATTTGAAAGTCCAAGGATCACTGCAGTGGTGTTTCTTTACTGCTTTTTATCATTCTTTCAGCTTACAGCCTGAATGCATTGGAACAGCTGCTCCTTTTTCACAGGCTAGGAAGGACCATATGCTTGATATCAAAACATCCCTACCATAACAGGTGGCAAACATATTTTTGTTGCTAATAAATTGACACTTAAGTTTTAAACTGCCTCAGCTCCAACTCCCTTTATAGTAATAATACTTCAGAATGCAAATATTTGCTTTCTGAAAATCGAAATAACATGAACTATTTCCATTTGGTTTTGCTGATTTTATCAATATAGTGTTTTCTGGTGGTGCCTGCATCATTATATTAGTTTCTAGCATGCCATATTATGACTGCTTATCATAGATTTGTCACTTATTTTCACATGACTGTTTATTACACCATATAACATAATTACACGATTACACATTATACAATGGTATGAGCTGTAAGCACAGACTGCCCAAATTGATTAGCTTCCTAATCAATTCAGTCTTTTAACTACAAAAAGCTGACAATGGAAAGGAATAATATTTTAATGATGCCTAAGGCACAGATTCATGGGACTGGGTAGGCATGTGCTGCCACCAAATTCTGTGGGAACAAAGTCCTTTCCATAGCTTTTGTAATGAAAACTTAAATCCCTCTGACTTTCTTTCACATCATCAATTTTTTAAAAAACTGAAATGTAAGGTGCAGCTCTTCAGCATTTTTTCCCAGATATTTTCTTTTTACAGGCTACTTAAAGCTTCAAAAATTCTTCAGGGCATAAATCAGAGTGTTTACAAGAAATGAAGGCAAAACCAAACAGCCTGCACTGTTGGCAAAACATATCCATACTGGTTGGTTTTACATTCACAAAAGCTGTTTCTTTAGTAGATATCACTGGGTCACATTATTCAATGCAAATAATTAACATTTACATTGAAAAAAAGGAAAAAATGTAATTTTATAATTTTGAAGTGCGATTATTTCCCCTACCTTTTATCAGCTTCATTACCTCCCTTCTACCTCCTTCTCCTCCATTTTGCAACCTTTGTAATGAGTAGCAGCATTTCATATGATATGGTGATATGTTTGCTATTAATGTGTTTCTATTACTGTGTCCATTTTCTATCTAAGTGTTGATACATCAGCAGGTAGAAATTGCTGCCTCTGATGGTCAGCAAGGTTTTAACACCAAGATGTGTTAGGCTTTATAGTAATGTATGAAAATAACTGATGAGAGTGTGTGTTAACAGGTGCTTTAACTCTCTGTCATCCCTTTATATAAAAATTTTGAAGTCTGGATGCCAGTCTTCACAAACACAGCTGAGCAGTAATGGGTGGATGAGTAGCTTTTGTAGATAAAACCATCTGTGTATCTAAAGAGGGAGAAACTTGCTGTATCATTTGAAAGAACAAAAAGTATGCTACCTCATGAGAGGGTTTTAGGTTCAGGACCTTGAATGTATGAGAGTGATGGCACATTCCTCAGGTGACCTCCCTCCTGCAGGTAGATGATTGGATTCTCATCCTGTCACATCTGTTGTCTCCTCACAGGCACTGAAGTGTTTCATTCAGGGCAGTAGCTCCACTTTGGCAACCACAGATACAAGAACAAGGATGCAGCCCTTTGCTGTTGTGGTAGCACACCAACTACCAACCCCTATCCCATGTGCCACTCAAATTTGGGAGCCCCATTTCAGCTGGAAGGAACAAGAAAGTGAGGATTCACTTTGCACTGTAGTTTTAGTTACTACAAGTTTGAAAGCTTGGAACATCAGGTGGCAGTTTGCAGTCAATGAGTGACAGTATCTGATCTGACCGTAAATATCTGAAAAATGAGAAAATGAAAGGGTTGATATTCGATTCTATTGGCTTTTATTGTGTTTTGCTATGCTATTATGACTTATTGTGATATATTAGAGGTCAGAAAAGAAGTAGTTGCATTTTGTAATTTTCTTGACACCAGGTGTACTTCATCTGCTTTTCTTCAGCAATTCTGTGGCCTTTTTAAGTTTGTATAGGACAACACAGTTCTTTGGAATATCATCTGAGATCTATTTGCTAGCAGAAAAAGATTTTAAAGCTTTCAGAGAAACTATTTTGTCTTCAGGCTGCTGTGAAGATTACTTTTATTTGACTAAGTGAAAGAACAGAGGTGCCCAAAACTTTGAACTTGGTGTCTGAAGTTAGATTTGTTAATCCATCTGCAACCAGTAAACCAAAACCAAGTTTGCAGGGTTTTTTAGCCTGTCAAGATGGTTTGCTTGATTGTAGAGAAAAAAGTGGGTTTAGACTAGTATTCTCATTATACTAGTACTTAAACAAGTATAAAAGACTTTTGCAACACAAAACCACCAAGAGCTTTCTTTCAGGATCAAGGTCTCATCCTGCTGAGCACAGTGAAAGCATTTCTGAGGGCACGATGCTGAGAAAGAATTGAATGCCTAAACATACAGGTGTCAAAAAGGCTGAGGAATAAAATTGATTTAGTATAGTTTCTGTGTATATTCACATTTGTAAAAGTATATAGACAGGAGCAAAAATCATTGTATGATTATTTCTCTTATAACAAAATGACATTGTAATACCTGAGGAAAGCCTGAAAATATGTGTGAGAAATAGAAAGGATTCTGTATATACAGGACACATAAGCTTTGTGTGAATGAGATGATAAGCAGGAAAGACAGAGAATGGAAAACATCCTAAAACCAAATAAAAGATAATGAGTACACAATAGAGTATGGTTATGGTTATACACACACACACTTTTGTGAGGTATAAACACACAGACATGCATTTGGAAATGTATTCTAGACTGTAAAAGAAGTTGCTAATAACAGTCCAGTCACAGACCACTTGTGATGCAGACATTTACAACACTTAATCTTGATCCAAAGCTACATGATGTCAGCAGACATCACTTCACCTTCTTCAGAAGACTTTGTTTCAGTTCTTCACTTTATGCTTCAGCACTATATAGTAAGAGGTGTCTTTAATACAGTCACTATGAGCAGGTATTATTGCAGCCCTATTTGTTGTATCACTGGGCTTTACCTTTGCAAAGCATTTATGAACATATATCAGAAATAGGCAGTTGTTTTTGTGAAGCTTTTCTGTAGGATATACCTTAAATTTATTTCACATGAACCACATGAGCAATTTTGGAGATCTAGCAGTGGAGCTGTGTTCGTTCTGCTGAAACCATGGATACTGTCTCTTCTGCCATCAGTAGTTAATTTTCAGCATAAAACCCTTTATCTTTAATTTGAGTTACACTGACTATCATCTGCTAGTTTAAGGCAAGCTATTGATTGACATGGGGATATGGAAAAAACATATTTGGAGATGGAGCAACGATAGCGGAATACCCATGACAGAAGAAACATTATTCTTAACAAGACAGCACTTACAGAACAATGTCAAAGAAGACAGAGGCAGAAAACTAAACAGTTTTCTAAAACTACACCAGTGTTGAAAAAGAGATCAAACTTTGCATGAACCATGAAACTTTAAAATGAAGTAAAGCTTCAGTGTTCAGCAATATCATTTTTAAAGAGACGTGACAAATAGTTTGGGATGAATTCAAATATTTCCTCAAACTGAGACAAGTGCAATCAGTTTCAGAGAAGCTTGGCATTGTAGGATGTCTCCAGAGTAAAAATAGATTAAAAGCATGTTGCTGATGAAGGTGAGACTTGGCGGAAAACACCTTCTAAGCAAGAAATAGCAGATAAAGTATATTGTACAGAATAAAGTCACTGAAATAAAGTCTTATACTGGGAGGAGTGGCATAGGAAGACTACCATCTTTGTTCTTTTCCTTTTTTTGAGCTTTAAATGATGTATGGCTAAGCCAAAGATTAATGGTTTTATTCTCTTATGAGATTGGACACTACTGGGCTGTACTTGGCTACGGACATACTTGAATTTACCAGGTTAAAAGTGTGAGAATGGTAAAATTGCTTAAAAAAACCCAGCCGAAACAGTATCGTGTGAGGAGTGCTGGAGTATACTGTTACTGCATTGCCTGGAATAGTTGATGGCCAGATCACCCTACCTCAGGGAGAGAGAATAGTTACACCTTATCTTTCCTACACAAGAACCTCTAATTGGAAGGTTGTTAATGTGAACGCTATGATGTTGATCCACCCTGCATTCAGATAGGAGCTTCAGGGAATAGCAGTTGGGAAAAAAATATTTAAATTTGTTGTCACTCATATTGCCAAAAAATTTACTAGAAGAAGATTGTCAATGTCAACAACACTTCCGTCATTTTCATCCAAACCTTGCTTCTGGAGCTTCTATCTGTGCAGAGCACTTGCAAGCGGAGGTGGACCTTTAGTAAAGGTTCATCAGAATGACAGATGGTAAAACATTTCTTAGCTTATGTCCTCAATTTTTTTATGGTATTGAAATAGTAGCGAATGATTATGAAGAGGTAACTTTGATGCCATCCTTCTAGTGTAATGCATCAAAAAGTTGTACATATCCCTTTTGGTGAGTCACAGGCTCTTCTACTCCCATTCTGCTTCAATTAATGCATATATTAACAAAGTCATATATATTTGAGTACAAAGATCTTACTTGATTTTGAGGTTTTCCCCATTTAGTCTAAAAATACAAAAGTGATCAATAGGTACTGCCTGAAAAGTGTCTATATTATAGATTGATGATACAATTGCCCTCATTCATAAAGTGATTTAAGCAGGTAACTCACAGATTAAACAGCTTTGCTACAGCCTGAACCTTAAAATTTGCATTTAACTTAATTTATCCATCAATATAATCTACTTCCAGTTTCTACCCAATACTTAAAAGCCTATGATTTGCAGGAAATAATTCAGACACTAACAGATTAAAATGAAATTTCAAATTTGTTCCTTAATATTATTCAGTACTACTCCATGCTAAGTCTCCTTCCATCTGCAGATACAAAGAAGATTAAGATGCAAGAAATTATTCATCAGCTATACAAAGAAAATGCAGTAGAAAACCCTGTTGTTTCATATCAGTCTATAATGATGCGGGGCTCTATCCCAGGAGACATGAGAGGGAAAAAGGTGCACTTCATATATGGGAATGGGCAGGTAGTAGATGTGTCTGCTCAGCTGAAAACACTGCCAAACAGAGTTGCTCTCCTCTTACCCCTCTCAGAAAGCAAGTTCTTGCACTAACCTGAAGCACTGCTACCAGCAGTCAGGGACTGTCCATTGCTTGATTCTGCCATCCAGAAACAGAGAGAAGTAAAAATTCCACAGCTGGTGGAATGGCACCATTAGTCCTTCCATAAGACCAGTGTTTTCCTGGGAGTGGCATGGGAGTGGTGGGTTAGGGGGTTTCCTGGGCAAAATCTGGGGCTCAAGCATGACACAAGCAAAGGAAATAAGCACAATCTCAGGTTCTTAAAATGTAGATGCTTTAAAACAAAAGTTAAAACTCTCAATTTTCTAACACATTCTTGACTTCAAGTTTTAAAAGACTCGACTGAAGCATAATATAATCTTGCTCATGATTGTATTTCTGTGGTGAAAAAACTACTATAATAGGATCAGTCTCATGTGAAAACATGTGCTGGCTGGCGCTTTAACTACTTAAATAGATAAGTTTAAGTAGCTAAACAGGGGAACTGTATCCAGCAAACCTTGACATCATGGGCTTTTGTGAAGTTTGATGCACTGGCAATGCCACTTCAATGTTTCTGAAAGGACTTCAATACATTGTATGATGAAACAGAAAAGATTGTGGTATTGGAGTGGCATTTGTTCTGGACATAAATATGACATTATTTTTAATGGAATACACTCTTTTCACAGACAGACTTTGTCAAGCAGTTCTGATGAGCCCAGCAACATTTGAGGGCAATAATGAAATTGAAGAGGTCAGCTCTTAAGTGAAGGAATTTATGGACTAATCGCCAAAACAATACATGTTCGCGAGGAAAAAAAGAATTCAATGCCTACTGGAAAAAGAGGACAGGTATTAAACAGAGCTGACATAGATTAGAGGTGATCGATAAATGAAAGCATTTATTCTATGATGGCTGGCTGGTGATGTATCTGGATGGAGATGGCTTTTGTAGACTCCAGTAGTTGCACATATCAACTCATACTCCTGTTGCTTGAAATAAAAGGTAAAGATTTAGTTGGCTTGAAGGTGAAGTCCCTTTGCTGTATTTGCTACACAGGCCCAGTGACTAATCAGAGTGTATCATAGTAGGTAACATTTTTATGGCCTCAGTGTGGTCCTCTGCCCCTTTTGCAATTCTTTTGTGAATTTCCGTAATACTGAGATACAAAAAAAGGTAAGCAAAAGTGAATTTCAAAGTTAAAGTCCTCTTTACTGAAAATTACTTTTTAGCTCAAATTTATTAGTACTGATGAATGTGTCACACACATGCTTTCCCCAAAACAGTATACTGCCCTTATGACTTGCCTGATCAATCACAAATAACTGAAGTAAATCAAACCGTATACACTCAGAAAATGGTACATTGAGTTTAAAAAGCTCACCCCAAACTAATCAAATACTTTGAATAATGAATAGATTAGACAAAATCATGGATTGCTCGTGCCTATGCCACAATCAGACAGGGAAGATAAACTCATTGGATGCATTATTCATTGTGAATTATTTGCTCTACCTATCGGTGGGGAAGCTTGCAAACACTACTGTTGTATCTGTGATCATCTACGAGCCTGAAGAAGGAGACTTGATTGCCCTTATCATTACATAGCATCTTGCCATTTAGATGAGGATTCTATTCATTTATTTATTTATTTTGTCTGAGAAAACTGTTGTCCATCACGTGCTCGAATGTGCTGGGGACAAACCAGAATGGCTGTTGTAAAGACAAATCATGGCTCTCCAATCTACTGTCATTCTTTGCAGAAGTCAGGGAATGACGAATAAAGAAGAATAAAAAGTATAGTGGGTTTGGTCTATCAGTGAAATCTACAGTAGTGGTCTTTCCAAAGGGGTAAAGAAAAATTTAAGTAACATGCTCTAATGTAGAAAACATGCAAATTATAAAATCCAACATTACAGTTTCAAAATATAAATGAGTTAATGCTGTCTGTGTAAGGTGAAATAGTAATCTAAAGAGAATACAGATTCAAGTGACATCATTTGTATGTGAAACTTTTTTCTTAAAGATCCATTTTGGATTGGTAGGAAATCTGGGAAGTGGTGTGAATACAGAATTGGGTAACAGATGAGAAAACAGTCCTTCCAGCTTATATAAACTTCCATTTTTCTGTATTGACAGCGTTTTGTTATCATCTCATGTGAGCATTAAAAAAAGGAACATTTACACATAGTGGAAGTGCTGTTTTAACTTTTATACATGTTCTGACATTATAAATGAAACTCAAATGAACTGAAGTTCTTGAACATTTTAGAGCAGCAATGGGACTGACGCTACTTCAGAATAGTGTAAGAAGAGGACAACCAGCTATACTAAAAAGCCCCAGCAACTATGCCTAAAATTTTCTCAGAGATCTAACTGCTGATAAATCTGATGAAGCCAGCCTGCTTAGTAGATCAACACAGGATAAGACATTAAATTTATATGAACAATAAAAATTTCACTAATTTTTGTATCCTACTTTTAATATGCCTTGTAAGTCTTGATCATGCAATGATATAGGTAATAGAACAAGTGAAAACTTGATTACAAGCCAGGCACTCTTACACACAGTCGCTAAGCTGTTAAGTCATACATTTATGTAACTGCTATCACTGTGGAACATATGTATAATTTTATCAGCTTAATGATGTTAAGATATTAGAGGATAGTCTATTTTAGGCACCATAACCTGCTTTGAAATGTCTATTAATGGAAGGAATGTGACAAAATATAAAACAGTTTTAGTCTGCATAGGAATGGCAGCTTCTATATTACAAAGGTGTCATTTTAGCCTCTTTTTAAAAGAAGAATGGACAGCAGTGTCTGGCCAAAGGAGTGAATTA
>JAOEHY010018324.1:0-47362 GCA_025447955.1 Psilopsiagon aurifrons | reverse complement strand
TGTAAGGGTGGTGAGGCACTGGAATGTGTTGCCCAGGGAAGTTGTGAATGCTCCATCCCTGGCGGTGTTCAAGGTCAGGTTGGACAGAGCCTTGGATGGCATGGTTTAGTGGGAGGTGTCCTTGCCCATGGCAGGGGGTTGGAACTTGATGATCTTAAGGTCCTTTCTAACCCTAACTATTCTATGATTCTATAATTCTATAAAATCTCTCATAATCAAAGTAGATCAGTCTAAGCACTATTCCAGTGTGATAGCAAACATGGAGGAATCCCTCTCACAGCCACTGCCAAAGCCCTTGAGTTTGGGTTCACAGCTATAAGGAAGTGCAAGAATCATGTTTTTGCAGCTGTGTTATTTCAGCTAAAGCAGACTCTTCATCATCAGTCAGTAATTATGAGGTACTTGTTTAGAGATAAATGCTTCAACAGTTAGTAGCACAGGTGTTACAGCTGTAAACATAACAGTACTGAATGGGAATGATAAAACTGACTCTACCACACTGTATTTTCAATCAATCAGAAGAATAATTGTCAGGTTTAGTACTTCAAGAACATGGGATAAAATCTGATGAAAGGGTCTTTTTTCTTAAGTGTGCTCTGTGCATTAATAAATTTGTGACCAAACAGAGACGGTGTGTTGGTATCTGAATCTTACAGTCGTACCCATCGTGATAAAACTTAAGTTCAGGAAAGAAGCCTTAAAAAAATGAAGTCTTAGAAGACCCTTGCAACAAAGATATATATTTAATGCCTGACTGACCATGGCCTTTGAGACTCCTGGAAGAGAACTATCAATAAAATCTCTCTTGACAATACAGTGAGAACAAGGTCTTTTGACGAGTGGAAACCCAAAGAAGCTAGACCATATAGGCCCAGCAAATGTTTGACTATTTCCTGAAAAAAAAGTGAATTATAATAACATTTACTTTAGAGAATAAACAATGATTTAGTGAGACAAATAATAAGTTAAATATAAAAGTCTTTACCTGCATGCTGTAGCTAACCATTGTGGTTACTGATGTACTAGAATCTCTAAGCACTTGCAGACTGATTAAAGTTGTCTTCCTATAAGTCACAGCAAAACGAGATCCCACAGCAAAATATACTAAACCATGAGGAGCATCACTTTCAAGAACTTTTATAAAAGCAAATCTGGCACTGCTGTTCAATGCGGCTCCTGTGCTCACAGCATACAGTTCAACAAAAAAATATGCTTCAAATTCAGGAACCTGTAAATGAGATGTAATGATTTTCATATCACTATAAGACCTACTAACTACTTTCAGCATCAAAAAATGTATATATTATTTTGTGTGCACAATGGGTTACTTGTACTGACACTTACCACAAGCCTGCTTCCTGAAACGTGCAGTAAGTACAATAAATATATATCCTAAAAATAATATTGCAATGGGCAACACTCTTCATGTGCAATAATGAAATCTCAGGTTTTCACATGGAACTTACTGCAGTAAAGTGGCTATTTACATACTGCATGTATTATGGCTGTAAGTCAGGCATAACGCATGACAGTAAACTCTCAAATAGCTCCATATTCCAGATTATGGATCTAAGTAGATGTACATCTTGTGAAGTTTTTTCTCTTTCATTTTCTTTTTCCATTACAAAAAGGCATGTACACACCCACTCACTCATGGAAAAACTGCACAAAAATCTAAATGTGCAGTTTTGAAACTAACTAATTAATACTTGACTGTATTTGAGTACTGAACTCAGGTAAAGTTCTGAAAACTTTATGATTTTACATACAGCCTTAGTGTTTAATATGTTTATGCATGTTTTTTCAAGCAAAACTCAGTAGACTTGAATGCTTAACTGAATTTATTGAAATCATAAAGCTTAGAGCTATAATCTGATAGTCTGTTTAGAAAACAAGGTATTGAATTCTAGTGTTCATAAGTAAAATAATGAGCTAGTCAATACTGCATTCATAATGCTTGTTGGCTGAAAATATGGTAGCAGTATTAAATTACAGTATGACATTCTGCTTCATCCTTGATTTTGTACCTAAAATGCAAACATGTTTAGAAATAGACATGTGATTACTAAGATTCCAGAAATCATTGATAATGTGTTATCTGTACCTATTACATGCATACATGAAGCAGCAAACTTGCCAAAAATTTATTTCTTCAGAAGACAATAGCATTACAAAAAAACCTTATGTTCACTGAAGACAATTTTTTTTTTTTTTTAAATACAGCTGTTTGTTTTAGCTCTGGATTTTTGGAAAGATTGCTGTAATTCTAGGCAAACAGGATTTAGCTCTTAGCTAATAAAGTCAGTACAGCTGACCAAGTAAAAACTTTCTAGGTAAAAGCTAGAATATATGATAAAAACATAAAATATTTATTGAATGCATTTATGACTTCATAATTTTATAATGTATTTGCTACTGATTTATAAGCTATTTTATGACAGAACTAGAAGAAAAACTAGTAAAAAGTGTGTTAAATAGCACATTTTTTTAATTGAGTTGTTAAGAAATTCTCTAAATGGAATTATCTTGACTAACTGATGACAGGAACAAATTTACTTGAATGCTACAGGGAACTTAAGCCTTCCATTAGCACCTATTATACTGGCACATGCTTGTGCTTCATGTAACACAACTGAATGTCTCTGCAGCTGCTGCATTAAATAATGATTTCACTCCCTTGGACTAAATGCTTAGAAATCCCAGTTTAGCCAGTCAGCCGATACCTCATCATCTATATATTTTATTCATTAACTCTGTAATGTAAAAATAACTTCTGGAGACAAAGATGGAAAATGGCCCTCTTACTGGATTCAGAGAATGCACCCTATTCCCTAGTGGGAAATCACTATTTCCCACATCCTACATCTTGCATTATTTTCTATAATGTAATCAGAATCTTGTCCTTTTCTATTCCCCAGACTTTAGCTTTGCCACCAGCCTGTGGCTGTTAAGCTAATTTCTTGGAAGTTTCAGTCTCTCCACGCTGAAAGAATGGCAAGCGTTAATCCCTTCTTTCTGAAGGGACTGCCCTAACCACTGGGGGTTCGCACAAAAATATTTTTCTTCCTTCACTTTTCAGTAAAAATGACTGAATGCTGTGCTTTGTTTTAATTCAATGATGTCTGCATTTCTGAGTGCCATCTGGGCCTGTCGAGACTCTTAGGCTTAGGCATACCCCACTGACAAATGCCAAACAGCTTTAGTGGATGATGGCTGCTAAATTGAACTTCGCTGCTCACAAGCTGGATGTGCACAGTGACAGATTTTTATGCAGCTTTATGATTGAGTAGAGTTTTCACAGATCACTGTGCTAGATTTAGGCATGTAAAATCAGGCACAAGTTGCAATAAAAGTTTTTTTGTTGATTGAGAAGTTATTACAGGACATGCTTTCCATAAATCAACCTAAGAAGTGCTTTGATAGATGAAAGATTTGCTGAGTACAGGATGAGTCCAGTACCCAAATATGTAACTCACTGAAATAACTCCTTTTTTAGCTCCTTTTTTCTTTTACTGTTCTATAAAACTCTGAGATGTGCAATTTACTCTTCAAACTAAATACTCATCTACTTCCCAGTTTTTCCAGTCATAATAATGGTAGTACAAGTCTATAAATAAACACGTGTTTGCAGAAGAAAATGTGTTTGAAGACATCAGGTTACCATCTTCAAACTGCACACCAGCTCCTCTGGATCAGAGGAGATTTTCACCTTGGTAAACTGCAGTCCAGCATCACAGTGCTGTACATAAATGAGCAATTATTACTTACATTATCCGGTTTTATTTCAATAGAGAAGTTGCACGTTGTTTGTCCTGCCATGCAGGTAGTGGCTCCCAGCACAGATACAAGCTCATTCTCCAAGTTCATGCCGTCCTTCAGAAGGACAACAGCTGATTTATTAAATGTCACACGCCAAAAGATCTTCACATCTTCAAAAGCCCTATAAGCAAATCAAAAGAGTATACATGTACTGAAGAAGGAAACATAAACCACAGGGGTAACACACGTTATGTTATTATTTGGACCTTATCACTAGGGAACAAACTGCTTTAAGATGAAAATTTCTCTTTTTGTTTAAATTCCTTCCTCTAAAATATGTTTCAATTGCCAGAAAGTAACAGAGGAAGAAAATATAGCAATTACAGGCACCCAGATCCTTCTCAACTTTTGTTTCACAAAAACTAAATTAGCTGAATAAAAGACACTGGTGTAACCATGTGCCTAGAAAGCCAGGAGGAATTTGTCTTTCCTATAAGTTTCAGGAACTTAGAGTACTTAAGAATGTCTGTTTAAAGAACACAAATATGCAACATACATATGTTAATTAGAAAAAAACATAGTATCTGTGTGAGTGAAGACCTACTTCTATTACACAGAGAGATGAGAATCTGACTTACACCTTTAGCAGTCCAAATCCTTTATCATAAGAAAGCCTTCACATTTGCTGTCTCATGGTGTAAGTTGGAAAATACTTGGTTTTTTCCATTTTTGTTTTATACCAGTAAGTGACAGACCTAATCACATTCACAACTTGAAAGCCTATTTGCCAAATTCTGGGAAGTTATTAAAGGAGGTGAAAGGCAAAGATTTAGTATAAAATCTTATCATAACCTCTTCCACTAACAGCAGCATATTACAGAGTGTGAAAGAGCACTTAAATCAACTTTTGCCTGTACCTGTTTGGTTGCCTTGTGACAATCAGCAGCACCTCTCTGTTTTCTGAGTCTTCATCAAGTACAAGACCACTTTGTACCTCTGGGATGAATCCTAAAATGCCATTCTGGAGATCACTTCCTATATAGGAAATAGACCATGAAGGAAGGTAATTAGCAAGAAAGTTAAGCAGAGACTAAATTATGATTTTAATATGGATAATTGCAAAAAAATACCCCAAGACAACTAAGTATCAAAAGCATGCTGCAAAGTACCACTTGGGAATGCCTCAAGCACATTTTTTTTAATATTGTATTCTTAATTTACAGTCCATATTTATCTAAAACTTCAAATGTTGTAATTTCTAAATTTTATTCCAACCAGTCTTTTTATATGAGAGTGCTGTCACCATCTATGCACGTAAGTTTGTATTTCCAGAAGCATTTAGGAAACTGATTGAATTCTTTATCCCTTGACTGCAAGAGACTAGGTGTTACAGTGGTCCAGAAAAGTGTCACAAATCTTGCTTATAATGCCCTAATGAGATACAACTTTAGCCATATCATTTTACATTTGCTATATTATGCTTAGGATAAGGGAGAATGGCAGTAATAACGGAGGGTAGACTTATGCATTAGATCTTAGGAAGAAGTTCTCCCCTGTGATGGTGGTGAGGACCTGGCATGGATTGCCAGAGAAGCTGTAGCTGCCCCATCTCTGGAAGGCTGGACAGGGCTTGGAGCAACCTGGTCTAGTAGAAGATGGTGTTGGAACTGGATGAGCTTTAAGGTTTCTTCCAACCCAAACTAGGCTGTGATTCTATGATAAACCTTAAAACATATTCTTTCTAAACAGGAATAGGTCTCAGCATGCCCCTCGATGGACAGCATTGACATAGCAGGTTATGGGATAAAGATGGGCTTCCAAGAATATGACCTCAGCTTTCCTATTCATCCCATCCCTAATTTATTTTCCCAGATTGTTACATCATCTTTTCTCTACATCTTTAATTCAGTGTGTGGAACTAGGGAGCTGCAAAATACTTCACTGTCCTCATGGGAATGCAAATAACTTCAGCAAAACAGCTGTAGAGATAAAAAAACCCCAGGGTTGATGAGGAGAAACTAATGTCTGCACAGCGTTCCATTAAATCTTGTTTGCAGAGGATTTCTCCTTACATGTAGTGATGGCTTTACGCTGCAATTGAAAAGGCAATATACTTCTGACCCAGTGATTATTAAATGTCAATATATATACACTGAAGATTAACAGAAACTGCATGTTTGCTTATGTGCATGCACAAATATTCAGCCTGTGGTTATCTTTCTATATAGTTAAATGCAGATTCATGCTTTGACATTTCTGGTTAATGTAAGTTGTCTCCCAATCTTACTTTATGCTCTCATTGTACTTAGGGTGTAAATCTAGAGCATGTTAATACACTTCTGTGGGATTCAGTGCAAGTTCAAATTCCAACCTGTGCCTACGCACGTACTTCTTTGGTTAACTTGCATGTACAGGACACTGGTTACTTGCATGGGAATTCTAGAGATGGTGCACATGAAAGGAACTTGTTTTATACATTCTGGTTTTGCACACAGTCTTGGTTGCTGCATACACTCATCCAATAGCACATTTTCATCTTGGTTGTCAATACCTACCTTGTTTTGTTAAAAACATCCAAATACAGAAAACTTCAGTAAATGCTGGACCTTACATGTGACTTTCTTGATTAGCCTAAACTGTTCCAATTCCCAACTTGTTTCTAAAACTTAAGCAATGTTGCGGTTAAACTTGGTTTATATTCAGTTGATAAGTTTGATGTATATCTAAAAGATAAGTGAAACTGGAGGTTGGACATCACTTTCAGTAGCATGCAGTGACTGAAAGAAAAATTATCCTCTGTGTCTATGATGTCCATTCCTACCCTCCATCCTCAGAAGTCGAGGACTGCATTGCGGGCATGAACTTCATAGTATCAAAGAACAAAACCAGAAACTGCTTCTTGTACTTCATACAAACCCCATACAACATAAAACTGACAAAATAATGGAATCATTAGGGTTGGAACCTCAAAGGCAAAGAAATGGCAAAGAAAACAAAAAAACCCTGTAAGGCTTACATCTATAAGAAAAACACTCAAGTTTAGCCTTTGCCTTCCTGAAGTAAAGCAGGACTAGAATAGAGATAAGCAGCATCTATAAATATATGTTGAGCTACGGTGCTAAGGATCCATGGTGGGCTTCATACATTATATGCTTCCTCCCTCTGATCTGTAACTCAAGATTTGGAAATAGAAAACGCTGCTTATCATCAAAGAGAATCCCAACTTTACATGAAAATTGGTATTGGAACACACAGTTATTTACTGTTATTTAACTCAGCTGTACTTACTACTTTTCTGGGGGAAGAAAATATTACCTGCAATAATCACTGTTGCAAAAGCAGAAAATCCATATTGATCCTTTCCTTCCACAATCTGAGCTCCACATTCAGGATCTGAGAGGAAAACATAAAACAATTCCTGTCCTTCAGGCTCATCATCATCAAAAATTTTAATGGACACCTTGCTTTCTTTTTCTCCATCAAGCAAAGTCAAAGAGACTGACTGTTCTTCAAAATCTTCTCCTTCCATTGCCCAGGTCAAGTTTGATTTCCAAGCATTTCCAAAAGGATATGAATCTATTCCACTCTGTGCACTAACTCCCCCAAAGGTTTTAACAGTTACTTCAATATCACCAGTAAACCCCTTGGTCCTTCTGATATGAAGTACCACTGTGTTGGGGCTACTGTTGTTTGCATCTTCTTCAACATAAGTAAACTCTGGCCCCAAACTTAGTATTCCATGAAGAATATCATTAGCCAGGATATTAATTGTTGCAACACTGAAAGCTGGATTTAAACGTGGACTCCAGCCAGGATTCACAGGTGGGACATCCAAAATTTCCACAGCAGTCAAATTTACAAAAAAAACTTCCTCCATTTCAGAGACAGTGTCATCTATTACTGATACTTCTATTACAGCAGTTTTCTGAAAGTGTAAAATCATAAGCTCTCCATTGTAGATGGGTATAAAGTCCTCTAGTGGTTTGGCACTTCCTGGAATGGTCTGATATGTCAATTTAGTGAGATTACTTCGAAAACCAAACAGTCTTTGGACATGTAGTATGACTGTCTGAACATCTTCTTCAACTGAAATAGATCTTGAGTTAGGAGCAAACTGGAATATCCCCATTGGTTCAATTTCAGCTACAGTAAATCCGGATCTGAAACAGAAAAGATATCAAAGTTGAGAAAGGAAATGCAAAGTTTTAAAAGTAAAACACCAAGCAGAATCATTTCCAGTGAACAGTCAGTGATGGCTGTAACAAATGTGCAACAACAGAGGGAAGCAATAGCAAAAATGAAAAGCAAGATCCATAGAGGTTTCATTTTTGCTGTGATTGGATCAAACATCTATCCACAGGCTTGATGCATCCTGAGTCGGCACAGGTTACAGAATAAAGAATAAATAAGGTCTTCCTGAGACAATGGAGAGGCAAAGGAAAGTATGATGTCTTTCTACTGGGGACACAATGCAGAGAGACATAATACAATACAGCCATTCTGAGTAATACCAGTTTTAACCACTGAACAAGCTTCCCGTACCAAGGGAAAACTGTGGAGCAGAGAGATGCTAGCAGATCTTCAGCTTTAGCTAGGAAGCTAGAGAAGGAAGGGAAGCTATTTTAAGACTTACAGTGGGGCTTTGAAATGCTCACTCTCACCCCATATAACTCATAGTAATATTTACCAGATCTGAGGCCTATTATCAGTATCAAATTAAGCTCTACTTTGTTCATATTAAATATATTTTCTTCTTAACGAAATAAACACAGAGGCTAAGACTCTCTGCTAAACCCTAGGTCTCACACTTGTCTACAGAACTGACCCATTTTTCAGTGCTAGCAACTACCAAATGGCATTGCAATGACAGTGAGTGATTTTTGTTAACAAACTAGACTCCTTCAACCACTTCAAAATGAAGTCTTCAAAATAATGGTCAGCTTTACCTCCTGTGCTAGGTTTTTAAGAATAAAAGGGATGTTTATATAAATCAGGTATTTTCAGAGCATTTCTTATTTTATTTATTTTATATAATGTTTATTATCTAAGATCTTCTAAAAATGGATTTTTAGGGACACTAATGAAGACTGTTGGAGTTGCTCTTATTCTTCAGCTTCCTGGCTAAAACTGTTGATTTTGGTTCTTAAATGTTTTCATCATCCTTGACACATTCTAGGAACCTTCAATCCTAGTGATATGGAATAGACTGGAATTGGAGAAGAGCCTCTGTTCTGATTAGGTCAGATGTGCAGCGGTGACACTATTTCAGCCTGTGAGAAGACATACAAATTTATCAAAGAAGGCACAACTTCCTACCTCCCTATAATTTAATAGGGATTTGTATGGGGTGTATGCCTATACACAGGTTGTAATTGTTACAGCATGCGTGCAATGCAAAAATAATATCCTTACCTGAGGCGAGCACCACCAGACACGTTGGTATGCACTGCTGTTAAAGTGATGGCAAATGACTCATGTTTATTTACATTTGGAATAGCTTGAAATGAAATTATTTTACTTTGTTCACCAGAGGAAAATACCACAGTACCTGAAGGAAAAGAGTAAGAGAGCACAAGTCAAAATCACTAAATAGGAATTGTCTTTAGGTAGGTACTTGAGTCATAATTCCACTCCATTTAGGAAGAAATCCACATTGATAAAGCTGTCCACATTGTTCCTGTCTCCAAGATATGTCTCTATGAAGCTTAGTTCCTGTTTTGCTCATAAACATCCCTCACAGATAAAAATTAGACCACCAAATTTCATGCTAATAACTTTTTATTTATAGAGGAAGCATGTAGAGGTATAAACAATTAAAATGCAACTTATGCAACTTTCATAGCTGTTTCCTCCCTCGAACAAGTACTTACCAAATGGAGGAGTAATATTGCCTGGCTGAGCAAAGTCAGTGATTAGGTCTGGTGGGTATCCTGAAATCCAGCTAACTGTTACAGAGCCATAAACTCCTTTTCTGGTTATGACAGCCTGGCCTGTCCCTGCTATAATGTCTGCAAGGCGTAAAATCACAGATTCAAATCCAACCTGTGGAAACACAGTTGATTTTGTTATAGAGTATGAAATAAAAATGAGCAATAACATAGGTGAAAGCATACTATATTTTGCAAAATTTGCATTTTAAGCAATAATTATGTGTGCATATAGATGCATGTGTATAGGTGTATTTATATGTGTATATATGCACATACGTGTGCATATACATATATATGTGTGTGTGTATGTACACACACATGCTTCCTTTACAACTATTTAACAATACTTCTGAATCTTAGATTTCTGAGAATTACATCTCATGGAAAAGGAACCAGTATGACTTACATTTCAGCACTGAAAACACTGGACATAGCATTCTTTGTTGTTTAAAAGAAAAACAAACAACCTGCCTTAATGCTCCCAGGCAATAGCTGTAGCACTATATAGAAATATTCACATAGGTCTAAAATAAATTATTAATTGTGTATTCAGTAAAATGCAAGTTGTTGCCACACAACACTATTCACAAAATTATTCTTACTAGTGTGATCTACTTTTCTTTTTCTTTGAACAGCAAATGGGCCTTAAAGGATAATTTGTGCATTCTAAAAGCCATGATAAATGGATGTATGGTAGTAAACAATGTTTATAGAAGAACTATTTAAGTTCAATTACAAATTAAAAGACAGAACAATGCTTTAAGACAGTTAAAAGCATTAAAATTAATTTTTTTAGAGTTTTTGTTCATTAAGAGAGAAAAACTCAGCATGCTATGGCCTTTGCTTGACATAGAACACAGGAACTATAGCACACAGGACAGACAAATTCTCTTTTCTCACTCTCATGCAAAGTAGACAAATGGAGAATTTCCTGCTCAGGGATTAGCCAAATATATTGGGAACTGCATTAAAACCAGCATGACCTACATCTCATTTTACACATATTACTGCATACATGCTGTTACCTACTTTGAGGCTGCTACATTTAAAGGAATAATATTGTCCAGAATTAGTCCTTTTCTTTTAGGCCTGAGAACTTCCATTTCACATAAACAAAAACATAAACTAACCGTAGTATTTCCACTATTTTCATTTTATAGATGAAGAGACATTTTCAACTATATTAACACATTTGTGTCAAAAGAAAATATAAAGTACAAGTAATAACTGGAAAATTCTTGTCAGTCATTAAATTGGTTGCAAAGCTGAAAACTCGGAGAAGCCAGTTGAATCCTCATAGCATCTATCTTTTGTAATGGAGCATACCTTCCTTGTGTCATAGAAGGGTCACACTGCAGCCAGCCTACTGACCTGTGAATTGGCAGCTTCCTCAGGAACAAGCAGAATAGTTGACTTTGCTTTTCCTAATATTTTAGGCACATCCTTGGCACTTCCCCTAACCAGGCTTACATTAGTCAGTTCCAGAGTAAAATTCAAGCCCAGCAGAATAAATGCCTTTTGAGAGAGAGAATTTAAGCAAACACATAGAAATTTAATTCCACTAAAAACCATCATATCCACCAGTTGAAAGAATTAAGTATCAGAACAACCTGCAGGTTTTATTCCACTAGCATAAAAAAGCACTGTTTTCAAGGCATGTGTTTTGTTGATTAGGTGTCTCAAAAGAAATACAGCTAAAACATCAATATTGTGAATGTGATTTGCAAGGATTTTGTTGGAACTTGAGTTTATAGACCAGCTACTGCCATTTTAATAAACTGTATCTAATGCAGTAGCCTCAGCTTTATTTAATCCTTAGGATTATAAAGACATAAAATGGTTGGAAAAGGATGTAAGACACTATCAACAATAACAAAAACCAACCAGGGAACACAGAGAACTGCAGGTAAATTTATCTGCTGCTTCATGACTCAGCACTGAAAGATCAGTATTTACAACCCAAAAGGGAAACTTGAGGAAATAGTTGCATTCATGGAATAATAAAATATTAAACTGATAGTAACACAGAGCAATGATGGAAGGAAAGATTGAATATATGAACAGCTGCATAGCAGTGACTTTACAATTATTATCTGAAAATGTAGTATTTGAACACAGTTCTAATCCATAATGGTGGATACCAATGACAGCTTAGTATCTTTTTCCACTAAGTTGGTATTGTGATAGACACAAATGGAAGCAATAGATATCATAGGAACTAAAAGGATAATACCGACCTGGTTACGTATTGGCACTCTTTTCACTCCAAAGCTGGCACCGTCTTTTACTGTGAGGTATCCCACCTCATTCTCAGGTTCAATTAGCACTTCTTCATGATGAGACATGACATGGTACTCAACCATCACTTCTCCAAAAGCCCCAGCATGCCGAGTTACATTGATCTGAACATACCGATCCAGGTTTCTCTCTATGAATACTGACTGATGATCAGAGTACAGGGCAAACACTCCATGAGGATCATCATTTGCAAACACGTTGATCTTTGAAATTCTTTTCTCTTGGTCTAAATCTGCTCCACCTTCTACTGAAATCAGCTGCACCACATAGTTTTCATCCAATTCTGGAACATCATCAGGTAACAGGTAGATAATTATCTCAGCTGTACTCTGCTGGTCAGCAATGACAACAGAGTCCTCTGTCATAAGGAAGTCACCTGTGATGTCAGATTCACTACATATTTCCCAGTAAACCTGAAATGAGTTTAGAAAATGCACAAAATGACAGAAAAATTACACATAGAGTCAGAAACTTTCATATTTAGGATTCAGTACAGATAGGATAGGGAACACACTGGTTTTAAGAGAGTAAAATAAACATTGGTTTAGGTAGGCACAGAAAGAACGCAGACTGTGTTACAAAAGGGTGTGCTGATCCTTTAACAGTACTATGAATTTAAAGATGTCCTTTGTACATCTTGAGAATATTTACATAAAACTATATTGAATCTCAGAATTTTTAAAAAACATTTTTTTACATCAGCATGTTGTGTTTTCAAGATTCCTCACATAAAAAAGAAGACTGAAAACTCTCATTAAACAAAACAGTTGCTTCTATTAATGGATTTTTTTAAAATTAAACCAAGTACCTGTTAAAATGCTTATTTCTAAATAACATTAAGTAAAGAACAATCTGAGTGATGGTTCAAAAAATCTGTTTCTTAACTTTAAATATGGCAGGAAAAATAAATTGTGATGATCTCAAAGAAAGCTCACTATGAATGTATGGTATTTTCTGTTCTCCCATCAAAAGCACAGGGGAAACTGAGAGAGGAGAGAAGCACTGCAGTACTAGTTTCTTTTTTTTTCTAACCTGAATGGGGGAGACTGAATTTGACTCTCCAAACTGCAAGTACTAGGGGCTACGCCCTTGCTAAATTCAGTCTAACAGGCAAGATGTTGAAAAAGAATTTGAGAAACAAGCAACCGAAAGACACAGAATAAGATATTCCTCCACACGTTGATACTGAGGATGATTTCAGATTATACTATTTATTAGGAAAGAGTGAGAATACCGTTATGTTTCCCAGAGTGCCCTGAATTCGCCTGACAAACAGTGTGATGCTTTGTGGCCCTTCTACTGCTGAGGGTTCTGTATAGTTTTTCTCAATTAAGGATTCAGGAGCAAACTGTACAATTCCATTTGGATCACCAAACTTCTGAATCTGTAAAAAAGTAAATAAACAATATAACAGAAATGTAGAGAGATTCGTATTCTCATTCAAAACAGTGACACATAAAGAAATTTGAGCAGGATCTAAACTGGACTCAAAATAATATTAAGAGACAGAAAAGGAAGTATGAATGTCCCCTTCTCAGTTCTGTCTCCCTGTCTGAGGAAGAAAGGATAGTTTTATTTCAAAAGCTGTATATCACTACGTGAATCACTAGCTGCAACAAGAATTTCTGTTCAACTGAATTAAAATGGAGTTGTAACACCAGTGCCTAATGAGAAGCTAATTCATTGGCACACAGTGTGAAACATTCCAGCCCAGGGAAAAAAAACGTGTCCCTTTAGGAAAAATGAGGAGTCTGCAGATAGAGGAACTAATTCCATCAATGGTCAAGAAAGGATGAACAATGAACTGAAATGTAGACAAGAGGACCCAATCCGTGCTCTCTACAAACAGAACCACAGAATTCTGCAAACTAGAGGGTCACAAGAGGGCTTACATACGATTTTTTCTGTCAAATTCTTTTTTCTTTTTTGAAGAATTGAAGCTGTAACAAGTAGTACAATGACAAGAAGCCAAATGACAAGCTGTGCAATCATTAAGTTTGAAAAGCTTTAAGAATAAATAGCAGTATCAACAGAGATCTCAGAAGGGAAGAAAAAAAAGCAACAGTGACTTACTATTAGTGCAATGGTATTTGCCTTTGGATCTATTTCTGTTTCCCCTTCTGTAAGTCTCAGTCTAATAATGAAGGTCTCCTGAACTTCAGCTTCAGTATGAGGATGGATTTGTAGATTAATAGTTCTCAGCCCCCCTTCTCCTTCTCCAAAATAGAATGATCCATTCACAGGGTCACCAATGTCACTATTCATGGGAGGTAAAACCTCTTCTGAATTAGGTCCCAAGATGTCCCAGTAAATCTGTGGACAATACCAGTTTCAGATTTACAGCAGTGATATAACGGCCTCCCAGGAGGAGAAATGACAGAGTACCACAAGTGTCATAAAAATTCTTCTATCTGGTAACTAGATATGTATAAATCTTTGCTAATACAGAAACACAAAATATTCACACTGAATTCTATGTGGTAAAAGATATAATCATAATAAACATGACACATTCCAAAACAAAATTTTGAAGTTAGTTAGACACAGTGCCTGTTTAGTAATTTCTAAGTATTAGTATAGAAAAAAAGGGAAAACGTGATTTCTTTGGCACTTAACAGGAAACACATGGGCTAGTTTGTATTTCTCTCTTCCATCATTTGTTTTGCAAAGCCCCACAAAAGAATACTCATAATCAAAACCATTCCTGTGGTGTGGTATCAAGACTGAAAATTACAAATATTTCCTTCAATAAAAGTTTTCAATATTTTAAATTTTGATTCTTACTTTTTCAAAATTATTAAAAACAACAGTATTTTTTGAATTTCCCATAAATTAGACTGTCTTTGAGGAATTAATATTCAGCACTTTAAAAGTATTAAATTGGCAATTTAATTGTTTTTTAATTGTTTTAATGGTAGAGTAGGAGCCTTTAATGCCAATCTTCCAGTCATTTGCCAAGACTGTAGAAGGCGTGCCCTGGTTCATATTTGTAACTTCACTTTGTCAGTGGTCTCTACAGAGAAAAAAAAAAAAAAAAGAAAAATCTAGAAAACTCAGAGTAAACAATTTATTGATAAAAAGCCTGACCAGCTTTACTATAGAATTTGTCTGACTTAAATTAGTAGTGGTGTATTAAATAAATCATATTTTCAACAGGATTAGTCAGCTAGTTCAAAACAAAGCATACAAGACCATAATAAAAGAAAGTGGGAGAAAAAGAGAATATTAGATGGGTAACAATATTCTCTGTGATACTGCAAATATATGCAATTATCCTAGTAGATACCAGTCACAGATAAGGTCTTGAAGATAAAAGTAGGAGATTTTGACCTGGTCAATAGAAAGCATTCAGTCTTTGACAGCCAAGGCCCACCTGAGTCTCTCCCAACAATCTTCCAGTCCTTTCCAGCACTAGGGTCACAGTTGTAAGTGTATTAGGGTTGGGAAGAATAATTTCACTTTGGTTGAGAAATTGGACGATGCCCTCAGGGGAGTCACTCTTAGCAATAATGACCTGGCTCACCAGGTGAAGCCCAAGGACTGCTCCACCAGTGGCTCCTGTCAGGTGGATTTCAAACAACTCTGCAAATTCACTGCATGAAAAAAGAAAAAGTGTTTCTGGGATATCTGAGAAAGAAAATAATTAAAATTATTCTTAGTGATTCAGCCATACACCCAGCTGGATCTGTTTAAAGGTGTACAGAAATCATCACCATAAGCATGAAGCAGAAGATTCCTCCCACATGTATAGAATAGTGATATCTGAAATAAAATTAACGTTCTACTTTCTACTTGTGTTAAATTAAATATGGCAGAATATTTTATTATTCACAGCAGTACTATTAACACCCAAGATTTCTAACAAGCTAATTTAAAAATACGTATTTTTTGCATAAAATTTAACAGGAATGATGAAACCCTAATAATAGTACTTTTCCCCTCCCCCTTTTTAAATTAAGATGATTTTTCAGCACTGCAGAAATTTGTTTTTTAATTCCAATTCTACACACAGACGTGCTGCACATGCTAAAAAAATGATTTCTCAGAAGTAAAATGGTGAATAAATATCTGAAAAATTAATTACCTTTCTTCATCATCTATAATAGAGATGTAAATAAAAGTCTGGTTCTGGCCATGATAAAAAATGACAGAATTATTATGGATGACATAGTCAACTCCATTGGGAAGTGCAGAAATACTCTGAGAAAGAAAATCAGCTGTTACATCGCCATAAGTTCCATGCGTTCTTACAACTGGAATCGTGATTAATCCAGCATCCTCTTCCACTGCAAGAATAATTGAGAAAAAAGTGATTTTATTTCAAAAGTTATGCTATAGCCACAGACTTATCTTCTAAACCACAGTGAAAACTGGGGGTAAACTGACCCTGTAAGAGGATATACTGCGGATCAAATTCTATGATGCCTTCTGCATTATCACTTTTTGCAATAGTGACTCGTACTGTAGAGATATTTCCTATTATTGGAGGTTGATCTACTTGTAGACCATTTTCTTTCATGGTAAAATCAAATCCACTTGCAAGAACATAAAAAAAATAAAAAAAGAACATAAAAAAAATTATTGTGACAGTATTAAGATGCAGGCATGTCAATTTTTGAATTACCACAAACACTTTTATTTTCTGACAGTTATTATTGAAGACTTTTGATCACACTTTTTTAAACTATTATATAAGCAGAAAAAATAGTTCATTCACACAAACATGTATATTTCTGTTTTTCTTTCTCATTTGATCTTCTTTCAATTTCATGCAACTCAGCAACTTCCATGTAATGTACGGACTTTTAGCTTTAATAAATTTCAATCAGCAAAATCTTTATACTAATATTTAAATAATTTGCTTCCCCGTGCATCCAGTTTCTATTACAATTACCATAATAGCTGTTTTAGGAAATTTTACAGTAGTGACTTTATGCAGGTAGATCAAAGTCCAAATATAGTTTGTTCTTCTACTTGTGATCAGTTAACCAGGAATTTTGTCTTTACCTTCCTTGGAGTTCTGCTTTGGTAATCATCACTGAAAAGTCTTCAGGACCTTCAGGAAAGTCATCATCATGGATTTCAACCAAAATTATTTTACTTTCCTCATGTGGTTCAAACAACAGTTCCCTTACTGTGGGAGTAAAATCAATTCCCTCCTCTGCAGTCCCATTTATTATCTGAAAGCAAAGACGCACTTTGCCATAGGATCCCCCGGAACGCACAATAGTGATGTTAACCTGAGGGAAAGAGAACATTTTCTTTAAAAAATAGCCTTGTTTTTCTGGTACAGTTGCCTTTAAGAGCTTGTTCTAAAGGCATCTTTTTAATGGTTCTCTCAGGTAACAGTTTGCTTAGTAAGTACAGAGTGCCCATAACTTTGCAGGAAGCCTTCTTTCTTGGAGTATTAAAAAACTAAAACTTACTGCCAGCCATTCTCAGACTGTGTTGAGAAATGCAGACTAAGTCTTTTTTTTTTTTTTCCCAAAAGTTAAGCATAAATCTAGCAACAATATTAACATATATCAATATTTTACATAAAAAGGAATTTTAATCCTGTACCCATTTTTCTTCTTCTGTTGTTTGCAGTAGCTCCTGTGTAAATGTAAATTCTCCATATGGAAAATCACTGGCGGCCATAGTAATATTTGCTGTGCTGCTAGATTCATTTATGAGTCCTCCATCACTAATTCCAGTTAGCTGAAACTGGTAGTAACGCTTCTCCTCAGGACTGTTGTCATCTACAGTCTAGGGAGCAGAACAAATGAAAGCTAAAAGATTTAAACTATTTCCAGGGAGAGAGGTGTAACTAACCTTAATCAAGATGGTAACAAAATAAAAGGAATTACTTGAAATAGCTAGTCATGTAAAATCTCTCATATACCTGTATCAGAACAACTGCTGCAGACTGCCTATCTCGCATTGTCAAGGTCCCTGATGTCTCAACAAATTCTGTATGATGAGAAGGTGTTATATTCCAATGTATTATGATCTCACCAAAAATCCCTGGGCCACGTGTCAGGCTGCAGATAAGAATACAAACACAGATTTTATTTTCTACATTTCATATTTAACATCCAACCCAGAGACAAACAGTATATGATACTGTTCTGCATGAAAAAAATGTTATAGCATTGCAAACCTTGAATTTTAATGTACTAAGCCTACTGAGATTTTAAAGATCTGTAAAGATCTTAAATACTATTAAGATCTTCAAAATTCCCTCTTCAGAGCAATAACATTTCTGTGGTTCTGTTTGATTTCCCTGTGTTGGGAGGTATCTAGAGCTGCATTTTTACCAAGAATTGGTTTTTAAGGTCTCTTTTAAGGTTTCTTTGCATATGTATAGCCCAAAGACAGGGGCTGAAACCTGAGCTCTCTAGTTCCATTCTCCTCTTCTGGAGGTAGGCACATGAAAGGAAAACTGAACTAAAGGGTAATGCCTAGAGGCGATTTGGACTAATGCAAAAGGATACTAGAATACTACTATGAGATCGCTTGAGCAAAAGGACGCTAGAATACTACTATGAGATCGCTTGAGAAATGTTCTGTCTGCTACTTGTCTAAAAACCTAAAGCCTAATTCTGCTCATGACATTAGTCTTGCTGAACAAAGTCATGGCAAATTTGTCCATACCTAACACAATCTACTACATGATCTACGACAAGCGCAGCACAAGGCATCACTTTGTCTTGTGGGCTTTTCAGGGTAGCATAAGAAACTATTCTGTTGCTTTTATTTACTGGATCACCAAGGAAAGTGTTGTAATCCTTTTTCAAGTACTCTTAAGAAGGTATGTTAACATCTTTGTTTATTCATCCTCTTTCCAGTTGACTGAATGCAGTGAAATAATTACATCTTGTTTCAACTAAAAACCCAGTTCCTGCTTTAGTTAGGCTAGACATCGTAGCAGTGTAGTGAAATACACTTCAGGAACCAATCCTGAAAAGCAAGAAGTGTCTTCAAATGTCATTGTTTCCCCTTCCTCCTTTCTTTCACTAGAATCCTTCCCTTTAATGCATCAATGTGTAAATAAACTGAAGACTGAAGGTAGTATTTGGAGCTTTCCAGTAATATTGAAAAGACACATGCATAACATATTCTGCCCTTCTTTAAAAACAAGTATCTAATTTTAAAAATAGTTCTGATTTTAGAAATGAAAATGAAATGCAGCACTCAACAAATTCTTGCCAAATGTGAAGTCATGTAGCTGTTGAAATGGTACTCTTGTCCTTCCTTTGGAAAAATGAGTGATGTACCCACCTAATAAGAGCACTTCCGTTATAATTTCCTGAAGGTTCTCCAATCAGAACATGCTTGGATGAATGGGCTATCCCAACCACCCCGGAAGCTCCTTCATCACCCACAATAATGATGGTTGCAACACCTATGAAAAGAACAAAGCTCCTCATAGTAAATGAAAACTAAATAATGAGCTAACTTTGGTAATTTTTTTTACATGAGTGGTTAGTGCCAGCTTCCCAGAGAGCCCGTGGAATCCCCTGTCCTGGGAGACATTCAGAATTTGCGTGGACAAGGCATACAGCAGCCTGATCTAATTGTAAAGTCTCTTGTTCCTTGAGCAGGGTTTTCAACTAGATGACCCCCCTTACAAAAATTGTTCTATGATTCAAAAAGGTCTGAACCTGGTTTGTTTATTTTTATTAAAGAAGTCTTTACAATGTTACCCATCTTAATACAAAACTTTACACCAAAAATTGATTTAGAATAAAGAAAGTATGATCTAAGATTCTCTTTGATTTCTTTGGACAACAAAACAATTTAGGGAAAAACACTATCAGTCAAAACTGCTACCAAGTAACTGTACACAAAATACATAAGCACTGCAGCTAAAAATATGAACAGGCTTACTAGAATTCTCATATGAAATGACTCAAAATTGAAGGCAATGAATTAATTCTTTACCATTTAGAGGGGATATCTCTGCATCACCAGTAGAGACTAGATGTATGGTAAATGTCTCATTACCCTCCAGCAGACCATCTGGTACCACATGTAAAACAACCAACTTCTGGGATTCAGTCTGTATAATGCAAAGATAAAGACACATAAATACAGTAAGTATTTATAACTGAACAAAATATGGTATTTTAAAAAAGGGGTTTTTTTTATTTAACAAATCAAGTGTTAAACATGCATATGCTTGATATATTTTGTAATTTTTTTTAATATGATATTTCTGATCTGGGTGAAATGTTTTCTCACAGCTTAGTAAATACTACAAATTTTCTCTCAAACATTGTGTACTCCCCAGAAATATCCTGGCTATTTTCAACAGACTAACAACTGAAATTACTTTGAAATTGTATTCATATAGAAGTTTTCAACTTAGAGGAAAGTTGCTAAACAAAATTTTTTCCATCAGAAAGTGCATGTTCAATAGTATGCATACATTCTCAGGACTAACATTATTAAGGTTAAATATATAAGGTCATACCAAATTCCTGTCTAATCCACAGTTTTGTCAGTGGACAGTAGCAAATGCCTAAGGTAAAATTATAGGAAAAAAGTAGGTACATATTGTATATCTTTAGTACACCATATGTACATGCTTGTATTCTTGCAGCTATGCATATACAAGGACTGCAGGGACAAAAAACAATATTTAGCCTATCAGCAGAGAAAGGATAGCAAAAAATGGCAGGAAAACTTTATCAAATACAGGTGAATCTTGCCAAAAAAAAGCTATTTTCCAGCTGAATAAAAGTAAAAGAAACAACTGGTATGCATATTTATTTTATGCAAAATAGCCTTGTACAGACAGAATAGATTATGCCTTATGTTAAAACACTTTCCTCATTAAATATTTTGAGTAGCCTACAAAAGACCAGTATTAAGATAACAATACCTTGACAATATTCAGTATTTCAGCTCCTACTTCAGAGCTTTAAGGTGCCATTAAAGACAAATCAAATAACACTGTTCTGTTTGAAAGTCACTAGCATGTCATATCATTTATTTTTTAAAATCTGCAAATTTTGAGGATTCTTTTATCCTTCTCACCCTTTCCATATCAATTTTTCTCTTGCAGTTGTCTGACACTGCAATGGAATAAACATTCCTGTAATCATTCTTCATATTCAGTGCATTTTGTTTCTCTTTTTCATTGAAAAAACAATTCAGATCTGAAAAGCCAATCTTCCTGATGATTACATTGTGCTGCCTTAAAATGAGCATGTTGTCTTTCCCTTTGTTTGAAAAAAAACAAACCATTGCACACTGCTAACCCCCCTGGTTCAAACTGGCCTTTTCCTAGTGTTACAATAATTAGTAACCCCATGCTGCTATAAACACATAACAGCAACCACAAAACCATGCATAGTAAGAAGAAACTATTTACAAATATAATAGTAAATCACTTATTTGCAGTATCAGAAATACCTCATTGAAATGAAGGGTGCCATTCAAAGGGGTCAAATCGTATCTGGCTGCTTCTTCAAGAATCCATGACACTTTGGCTGCTCCTCGTCCTCCTTGACTTCGACTTACAGTGAGTAATACAACTGCAGCAGAGTCATCAGGTGTCTGAGGTTCCTTCACTACTACCTGATGAAGAAAAATGAGGAAAAAGTAGGAAAGGCTGTAGCAAAATGCATCAATACTGACTTGAGATAAACAACAAAAAACATCATCGATGACAATGTAAAATAAGAACAACAGTGAAAATCAACAGGAAGATAACGATGTAAGGGATGTACTGAATTCTGCTATCAAAGATTAGTCACTCATGTTATTTCTGTATGCTCTATGGCTAAAAATAATTACAGACAGTGAGTCACAAACAGGCACAGCACCAGCAAGATGGAGAGCAGAAGAATCATTCACTGACAAAAACTAAGGTGAAATACGTTTTGTAATTTCCTAACTTTACTTTCAGCAATACAGATTATTACAAAACCATTTTAATATTCAACAGACTACAAAAATACTACTTTGGACGCCCTGAATTTTTACTGAACTGAATTAGATCGATTCAGTAATGCAGAAATCTACTTTTATGCAGCTGCAGTTTTGTTGTTACAGCCATCCTACACATCTAGATGAAGACAAGCACTAATAAGGCTTTCAATGAAGTCATGTCTTCCACGGCAATGAAGGCTCACCAAAACCACCTATGTGTTAGTGACATGAGCTCACTATCCAGCTTTAGCAGAAAAGGGTGCAATCTGAATCAAACTCACGTTCTTTTCTTCAAAACCAAATACTCCAACAGGGGAATCATTTGGTGGAATAGCAACAGTTACCAGGGTGTCATCCCCAAGTCTTGCACCACCTGTTACCCTCACCAGAGCAATCCTGAATATCTCAAGAAATTCCACTTCATTGTCATCTACAATTGTAATTTCTATTTGTCCTCTAGCCTGCAGAAAACATAATTAAAAAAAAAAAAAGGAAAAAAAGAGCAACCAAGTTTCATTTATAATTTTTTGTGAATAGCTTGAAAAAAAAAATAGGCAAATTTTATCTAAAAAAAGATAAACACTCATTATTCAGTTATGCTTGTTTCTTACCAAACTTGTATAATAAGATAACAAAATTTCAACAGTGTTTTTTAAGTCCACCAACATAAATATTGTGTCCTAAAGGCAGCAGACTGCTCTGCTTTGGTAGTCGGTAGAAAGTGCAGGTAGACAACATTGTATTTAAGCCAAAATTCTGCTCACAAAGTACATCCTACTTGCAAAAGACCAGTTCTGTTCACTTGAAATCAAAACTGCTTGTGTACATTAAGTATTGCCAGGGCAACATGACATTTAAAACTATACATAGAACACAGCTAAGAAAACATACCAAATTTATAGTAAAGACATGTTACCTTACAAATTTTCAGTGTTTCAGGCCTTATTATTAGGAATTACGTCTTCACTTGTGGAAGACACATTTGCCCAACATTTGGTCAACATTTGGTTGACCAAATACAGCCCTATTTGGTCAATACTCATGAACATTCTACATTTCCCTGCTAAGGAACTGAAGTCAGGAGCATCATTCACAGACATAAGGCCATAAATAAAATGTTTTCAATGAAAAGACACAAATTCTGCTGGAACGAAACATGAGAAACACTTAAGCTGGTAACCCAGAGACAGTTAAACTTTCAGAAAGCACATACCTCCCCATCTGCAAATGTAAGGTTTCCTGATGATGGTGTGAAGTCTTCAAAGCTGGCAGTTGCATGACTGGCTTCCCAATACAGAGTTACTGACCCAAACCTCCCAGCCTGTCGAACAACTGGGAGTTTCAGTATGTTCTGTGGTGATGGTACTTCATAACCAACAACAGCTCCAGTTATATCCTGTAAAGGCAACAAGCAACTGTTGAGTGTCACAGCAACTTTGGTTTATGGTGTTTTGGGGTTTGTTTGGGGTTTATTTTGCATATTGTCTTGCAGGTAAAACTAAATGAAAAAATACATAATCACTTATATATTGGTCTGAATTCAGCATTGATCTTACTCTGAGCAGAAGTCTGGATTAGATGACCTCCTGAAGTCCCTTTCAGAACACTCTGTCACACTAGATCTAGCACTTCCAGCTATTTAATAAATTTCATGTGTTAATTGTGAAGAATTAAGATTGACTTGTTTGTCTGGTATCTGGCCTTTTTAGCCAGAACAATTTAGTGTCATAAAGCTTTTCAGAACACCATCAAAACTGGTCTGAAAACAAAGACGCTCCTGGAATGCTACTTTAAGTACTTTTCATTCAGACTTACTTACCTTTGTAACATTGAAACTAAATACTCCTCTGGCATCATCATTTTCTTCAATTGTTATTTCAGCTATTTCTAACCCAAGCCTCTTCACGCTTGGCTGGCCCCCAGTGGGAGAATCAAGCAGTCGCACATCAGTAATATTGATTATAAATCCTTCCTGTAATTCTGGAATATTGTCCTGCAAAAATGTCACTTTTTAAATAAAACACTGTAAGTTATAACACATGCAGGAAACTCACTACTTGCAGGCTGCTTACTGTTCAAAAACCCTCAGCACATGGGACCATATAAGCAACCCATTGCTTTACATCATATGAAAGGAGAAAAAGGCTGCTTTTGCCGAGCTTTAGAAACTGAAGTTGGCAATCAGATTCCAGATCTGTCAGAACAGTGGAAAGCAGTGCTGGCTATCTCCTGTTTCTTCAATCTATAAGAAAGTTGGCCAGATCTTAGAAACTAAACCAGAACTTAAAAACCAATACCTCTATTCTGAATATATTTAAGGAATATACACATTTTTCGTAAAAAAAAAAAAAACATTTCCTGAACTACAGAGTATGTTAAGAGCATGCAAAGTAAAATAAATCTTCTGTAAAAATCTGTAACAAGTTGAAGAACCAAATTTTATGATTTTTTTCCTTTGTCATTATTACATGCTAATTTTGGGACTACAACAAAACAAAGAATTTGGTTCATTCCCATTTATGAATGCTTGAATTCTTCAGAAAGCGATGGCTGCCATTTGATGAGGTAAGAACCCCAGCTTAGCCATTTCTAGAATGCTAAATCCTATTTCTGGTATAGTAATGGTACTATTTTTCCTTTCCTTAAAAGACATTATTAGCTAAAGCCTACTAATCTATTAGATAAAGCCTACTAAAGTTAGACTACTCACAGGCAAAATAGCAACTGTGACAAAAGTTATTGTCGCATTCTCTGCCATAATAATTGTCTTCTTTTCCAGTATATAATCCTCATTCTCTGTTGCTTGGTTGGAGAGGGGCAGTTCAAGGTTAGGCACAGTGCTCAGCTGAACTGCAATCTCTCCAACAAACCCTTGTTCTCGAACAATTTGTAAATCAAGAGTAGTTGAATTCACTTGCCCTATAACAAGGAGAGGAATAAAACAAGGTTATTTTAACCCTGTCTCTGCTTGACTTTCAGTTCACCTAATTGTACTGGAGCTGCTTGCTCGAGCCCACTTCAGTTCTGCTTAGAAACACAATACTTGGATAATTCAATGAGTCCGGCAGATGAGCACGCACAAGTGGGGTGAACACACACAACATACAGTTGGTATGCTTGGAAAGCATTTGAAACTTGCATCTAGAGGAAGAATAAACCACAGAATGCCTCCAGTTTAAAATGTCTGCTACACAAACTGTTACTTCAATATGGTGTTTATTTGTTTTTTTTTTTTTTTTTTTAAATTTTCCTTCAAAACTCTCATCTCACTATTTTGTATGGACTTTAAATGCCTAGGAGATCACTGTTGATACTAATACAGAAATGAGCATTGGAGGCAATCACTCTGGCTGTAAATTTTGCATTTCCTCCACTCAGATTTTGAAGGAAGGTTTCAAGGCCAGGTTGGATGGGGTTTGGTGCAACCTGGTCTAGTGGAAGGTGTCCCTGCCTGTTGCAGGGGGTTGGAACTGCATGATCCTTAACATCCCCTCCAACCCAAACTGTTCTGTGATTCTATGATTCTATGAAAACAAGACACACTTATATCAGCCAGGCTCAGATCTCTTTTTGGAAAGAAGATTCGCCATTTTTGCCAATGAACCACTAAACAGGACTTAGCTGAAAGTGCTGGGTTTATGGCTGAAGAAATAGATAATAAGCAACCAGATTTGTGCTTCCACAGTACCTACACATGCTAAAGAAAGGGAAACACTGATTCCCTTTACAATAGAGCTGGTGAGGAGGTTTTATCTGCAATAATAATATATACTGATAGAAAAACACATTTTTCATAAATTTCATTTGTTAATACAGACAGAATATTGAAGTGCCAGGAAATTTCTATTGGGCTTCTGAAGTATGAATCAGACAGCTGCTGGAAAACCCCCAGGCTGTGTGGCGTGCCAGAACTCCCTGTGCATCAGGGAGGGCAGGAGTTGGAGCACCGCAGCAGGCCTCCCCTAGCCAACTGCCTGACATATCCTTTACAATTTTCACTTAGACCCTGGAAGAAAAACTGACATAACCCCTGAAACACGCAGCTGGCAGGCAGAAAAACCCCAATTCAGTTTTCCTGACATAGAATTCACTCTTCCTCTGCTTCCTTCCTTCCCCTATCCCAAAGAGCTTCCCTTTTTGACCCACTTCATGAGGAAAGCCTTGCTATGTAAATTATTTTAAACAATATATGAACCCCATTAAATGGGCAAGTTTGGCTTTTAAATAGAAGAATTTCATGTATTAGCAATTAACATCATAAGATGCCAAGATTTTAGTAATTTACCCCCTAAACAAAAATTACTTGATAATGTTGATATATGTAATGTGAAATACAGCATAAAATATATGTAATCAGATGCCATAGTCATACATTTTAAAAGCTATTTCTGGTTAAAAAAATATAGAAAAATGCTGATACATATAAAAATAAAATACTTATAAAATAATATATATGACCATATACATGGTTACATATATTATTAATTATAATACATATTATAACAATTCTAATGATGCACTATAAATCATATTACCTATTATATATTAGGTGCATATTATATGATATATCTTCTCAATAGATTTAAAATGTATAAATTATACATAGAATCATAGAATAGTTCGGGTTGGAAAGGACCTTAAGATCATCAAATTCCAACCCTCCTGCCATGGACAGGGACACCTCCCACTAAACCATGACACCCAAGGCTCTGTCCAACCCACCCTTGAACACTGCCAGGGATGGAGCATTCACAGCTTCACTGGGCAACACATTCCAGTGCCTCATCACCCTTACAGGAAAGAATTTCTTCATTATATCCAATCTAAACTTCCCCTGTTTAAGTTTGACGCCGTTACCCCTTGTCCTATCACTACAGTCACTAATGAAGAGTCCCTCCCCAGCATCCCTATAGTCCCCCTTCAGATACTGGCTGCGTGGAGACCTCAGAGCAACCTTCTCTTCTCCAGGCTGAACAGCCCCACTACACATTATACAGCATATACTATAGATCTATTACATATTCTATGTTATATATTATACATCCTAAATTGTGCATATATATTGTCATATATTAAAAATATATAATATATATCATGCATCTTATATATCATATATTGTATACTATATATTATACATTGCACATTATGTATATTGTATTGTGTCTTATGCCTTATGTATTCTGTATTATGTCTTACATGCTACATATTGTAATTATTATAGTAATATGGTATTTTATAATGGTTATAAAATATATATATGTATATAATATATAACCATGATATACTATATATATAAAACCAATATTATAGCTTCAAGAATGCTGACTTTGAAAAGCTTTTTTTTTTTCTTTTACCTAAAAATGAAGACACAAGACTTACCTTCTGGCTCCATGACTTTAACAAAGAGGGAGTCCATGTGCCACCCAATCACACCATGCGGAGAATCACTGGGTAAAATGGTAAGTACAGCTCTTGCCCTATTGGGGTCAATGACAGCTCCTTTCGTGGTATTCTTAACACCCACAGTGGTAACATGGGTGAGTGTGATTTCCACGGTCTCTGCAAGCTCTGCCGTACTGTCAGCAAGAATTGTCAGGGTGACTGTGGACAGGGCCTGACCTTCTGAAAACGTAATCTGAAGTTCAGAAAGAGGGAAGAAAAGAAGTCAAACTTCTCAATGCTTTTATACCATTTTTATTCTGTGAAACTCTATCAATTAAAAATGCACACACATATATATATATAACACTCATACACACGCATATATAAGTATACATATATACACGTATACATGCATCACAGAATCATAGAATCCCAGGTTGGAAGAGACCTCAAAGATCATCTAGGCAAAACATGACCTAGGCTAGATGTCCCAGAAACCTATCCAGTCGAATCTTAAAGCTGCCCTGTACTGGGGAATCCCCTTCTTCTCTAGGATGATTATTCCAAAATCAGGACAAAATCTATGATTCTATGAAAATTATTTTGGTGTCATTTAGCTGCCTATAGCTATCTGCTTTATAAACAGGAATCCGACCCAAGACTTTTTCTGACAGCTACACTTCAATTTGAGGCAAAACGGCTCAGCTGTTTCAAAGTGACCACATATCTTCATTATCACAGAATCACACAGTGGCTGGAAGGGAATTCTGGAGATCACCTAGTCCAACTGTCACTTCTAAGAACAGATTCAATCAAAGCAAACTGCTGAGGGCCATGTCCAGACAGGTTCTGAGTATCTTCAAGGACAGAGACTTCACAATATCTCTGAGGAACCTGATCCATTGTTTCACCACCCCTACAGTAAAGTTTTTTCCCTGGTGTTTGGAATCTCTGGTATTCTGCCCAATGCAGGCTCAGGACACAGTCAAGAAGTATCTGGTTCCATCTTCTTTAAACTTGACCCCATGCCCCTCATACATAGTTATAAGATCCCTCCTGAGCATCCTCCCATGTATTAAATGCTCCAATCCCTTCATCGTTTTCATGGCCCTTTACTGGACAAACGGTGGGCCATTTGATTAGGTCCCTCAACAAGGAAGATGTATCTATAAACACTGAGGTTCAGGAAACACTTTCACTTATGCTGAAAAATAAACATAAATTTCATGTGAACAAAATATACCTTTCTTTACCATTCTGTCTTTTCCTACCTGCAAGAATATGCAGAAGGAAATCATGCAGTATCCATCTGGACTGCTCAAGGAAAACTTTAATGGTTTCGGTATGATTGTTTTAGCTTCCTCTATTTCACTTCTGTTGACTTTTCTCTATTTCTTTGCTTACTCCACACCCGTTATTTATAGTAGTAAAGTTTATTTCTAGAGTCTTTGTCCCTATTCCCTCAGCTTTGGTCTGTACCACAGCTCTAATGACTCAAAGCCTACAGGGCTTTGTATTTTCGACAGACGGCCACTAGGTGGAGGCCTTTGACTTGAAGAACCCAGCATGTGCCTATCCTAAGGCATATGAGCTTTGACTAGCAGGAAACAGTGGATTTTAACTCGGCTGAAAATCCGAACAGTCTTCTAAACAGAGAGAACTGGGACTTGTCATTATTCTCCTGGTCCACTGAAGCTCTCAAGGTGTATTGACAAGGTCAGGACAAAGATTCCCACCTATGGAAATTATTTGACACCATATCTGCTTATCATAGGAGCAAGAAAGGAAGATGCGAACAAGATACTGGGGATATACACTTCCAATTTCTGGAAGTCATGCTGGTCTTTGAGTTCCTGGTTCTAGAAGAGTGAGAGTGATGGTGCAGTATTATATGGTAGCCAGAAGTGCCAGAATCACAGGAAAGGACCAGGAAGCAGAAATTAACAGAAGAGTTGGTCAATCCAATGTGTACTATCCTTCTCCCTCAGTATATCTGCATCTATGATCTGAGACAATACAGTCAGTGCTTCCTCATATCAGTGATTATGTACATATGTATCAGATTATTACATACCATTCCAGAAGCTGGAAATACATCACTTATACTCCCATTAGCAATCCACTCCACTGTAACTCGTCCATATGTTCCTACTAAACGTTCAATATTTAAGGTGATTAAGCTGTCCTGTTCCATTTCTTCAACTTGCTTAAATAAAGAACTCTGGAAAACATAAAGGAGTAGAGCCATAACATTATTTTCTTCTAAAGAAAACTTTCTCTAGAGGCCTGTGTATTCAATGGGGGCTGGTGACACTGGGCATCAAATAGTTAATATCCTATTAGGCAGCTAAATACATATTCCCTGATTGAATTTTTATGTCCTGATTTTTGGATCTACTCAATAAACCACAGGTTTCATGGATGTAAGAACTTAAAATGTTAGGCCTCTTTATTCTAAGCCAAAACAAAGTTTATTTTGTTGGTGTTTGGGTTTTTTTTGCTTTGGTTTGGGGTTTGTTTTGTGGGTTTTTTTTTTTTTTTGGTGGGTTTTGTGAGGTTTATTAGTACAGTATTTATATCCAAATCGTATGAAGCACACAACAAACAAGTGGACCTTCAAAGAGACAAACATTTACTGCTTTTACTTTATTGTTATCCATTCTCTTACAGAAGTCCAGATCACATGCTTCATTTCAGTAATGACTCTTCTGTAGTTTATATTTTCAGTATGTCTTTAGTATACATATGTCTAGATAATTTCTACAGTGTCAGATGATTTAAGAATTAACCACTTCAAATAATACCTTCAGTCTGACATTTTTCCTAAGAAATTATTTTGTTCTGGCAGGTAAACTCATTTAGTTAGTACTTTTTTCAGGGAAAAAGGATCTACAGATTTGTTTACTTAATTCCCTTGATTAATCAGTAGTGACTCTGTGATGAGTTCACAAATGCCATCTGGAAACTGAATTTTTAGGCTGTTGATAAACCAATCTGATAAACCAATGTGTTAATCTAAATGTAAGGGGATTATAAAAATCTCACAATAGGGATGGGCTGTGGAACTGGTTTTCTATCAACTTGTGTTCTCACATTGCTATGTGTATCATCACACAGGAATGTTAAATGGATGTTAAAAATCTTCTACTTCACATAGCCCTGTTTACAGTTTTTGTATGCTTGTGTTCTATTATTCAGAATCTATATAAACATATTTTAATGATTTACCTTAGATATTTTACCTGAGCAAATGCAATGACTCCATAGGCGTTGTCATTGGAAGGAATAATTATGTTAACAAAACCATGAACACCAATCTCTGCGCCTCCCTTAGGGTTTTTCAACCACACTTTGAAGCATTCTTCCTCCTCTGGGATGATGTCATCCAGGATACTAACTGCTATCACAGCTTCCATGTCCCCAGGTTCAAATATCAATTCACCTGAACTAGCATAAAAAACCACACATCAAATAATTATAAACTGAGGATACCTGATTAATTAACTTTGGAAGCATTGCTGTAAATTTAATAAGCTTTTTTCTGGAGCTGGAATGACTGTTCATATGCTTAAAGAAATAATGGAGGTTTGTGGTGGGTTTTCTTGGTGTTGTTTTTTCTTTTAATTATAATGGATCATAGAATAACTGAAGTTAATTACGAAAGTAATTTCATTTATCCTAAATAAAAGCTTTTTTAAAAATCAGGTCATAAATGCAAGTCCTTTCTTGTCATGTGTTTAAGCCAGTCGTGAGGCTGTTTGTCTTCAGGTTATATTAAACCATGAAAAATTTTAAAAAAAGTTATATAAAGTTATATGAATATGTTATAAATACATTATAAAGTATGGATATAGGAAAGCTATGTAAAACATAAAAAACCTACCTAGGTATAAAATCTGACTGGTTGGAGATAGCTGTCAGTTCATAAATCTGGGAGTAGGATTCTACGGACAGAGCAATCAAGCTCTTGCTGGAGTTCAGAGATCTTGCAGTAGCTGAAGTGATATGATCTGCAAATGGGGCTTCCAGCATTACAGAGAACTGGTTCCCTTCTGAGTTCCAAGAATACAGTGATGTTGTGTCCTTACCAGATAGGAGGATGTGAACTACATGGTACAAGAAGGGAAAAAGAGAAACATGCAGTGATACATTTAAAAGTTCTTCTTGTAATGCTAGAAGTGCCCTCGGTAGCATGATGACTCTAATAACTTCTAAAGTTTGACAAATAATACAAAAAAATGAGCACATGCATGTCTGCAATTCCAGCATTATAAAGTAGGATATGAACAAATATTGCCATTGAAGTCCTACCTAAACCAGAAGGAGGCATGAAAACATGGATACTTCTTACAGCACAGACTGGAAGAGACTGGAAGTGTCTAAAAGAAGATTGCCCTGTCTCCCAGATGAAAATTTCAGAAGAATTTCCAGATTCTACAAAGGAGAAAAAAGAAAAACTTATATTAGTTTACTGCTTGTTAGCTAAATTACACACTGATTGCCATTCAAAAGGCAGAGTTTGGCAGCTTTAATTACAAAGTGAGACCAATAGTAAGTCAGATTAAAGCCATTCTCCCTTGTCCTGTCCCTACAGGCGCCTGTCAAAAGCCACTCCCCAGGTTTCTTGTTAGCCCCTTTAGTCATGGAAGCTGCTCCAAGGTGTCCATGGAATGATTCATCCACTGACATTTAAGGCCTTTTCTGCACACATTCACATATAAGATTATTAACACTGTGAGCAGACAGCAGCCAATTGCAATGAAACTACAAAATAAACTTTTCAATAGGCACAGAGGTGCACTTACAAAACAACGACTAAAATTCCATATCTATAATAAAAACCACATGTAGTTTGCTGACCAATGATTTTTGCATATCACAAAGCTCAGAAAAGCTTAGAAAGACTGCAATCAGCAGCTGCATGAATAGTTATAAATGCCTATCGTTTTCGGGAAAATAATTCATTAGTTTCATAAGTATCTGAGAACAAACAATGCTTTTATTTTTGAGGTACAAACCAGAGATTACTTTGATAAAATGCTTCTCGGTGAATTGTCACTCCCACTTTAATTCCTAGCTAAACTCCTTTACCCCAGATGCCTTTACTACCAAATAAGCCAGCATATACTTTTCAAGCTCAGTGTCTGCCTTCTGCTAAATACCTTTTGCAGTAATTAAATAGATATCCGATCCAGAAATCCAGGCTTCCATATGTTTTATTTCTTTTGCTGGTAACTGATGAAGATTCCTAAACTCATTATTCAACCACTGGTACAAGAGCAAGTTCTGGCTGGTATTAGACAAAGAAAGTAACAGGTACATAATGCCTCCTCTATCAAACAATGCTACATTCAGAGCTCTGTAAAGTGGAAGTTGATGATGCAGCACAAATACATCGTTATGCCACTGGAAAACCTGTGGAAATAGGAAATCTTTATTTCATTATATATTTATAATTAGCACTGAGAGAAAAGAAATTGTCATGATGAAAAGCTGGGAAGACTTATAGTGAACTGAATTCCTCATTTCTAAGATGGACCTTAAGGTAGAAGAACTCTGGTAAGAAAAGACCCTACTGCAAGCAGTTGTGCCTGTTTTTCGGATTCATAGGTTTATGATCAGAAGCTATTTCTGTTCTTATAGGTGTTCAACATGCTAGATTTCAAAACAGAAAAAAAAACTAGCAGTAAAATTGAACCAAATTTAAATTACGTGTTAACGTAGAGAGTATTGGTACAACTCTAGAATTTTCAGTCTCACAAACCCATAATAGAAAAGTAAGTACTTTTTTTTTACCCCAGAAATAGATATTTATAGGGGTTTTTATTATTACTTCATATTTTGAACTCAAAACAAACCAAACTACCTACATAAAAGGGAAGACAAGTGTAGTCTAACCTGGATGGAACTGGAACTGGTTGTGTGACTCACAAAAATCAAATAGTTTTCTTCATCCACAGCAAAATGTTTCACTTGTGTAGTATTCAGAATAGAGACAGTCTGTACCTGTGAGCAAAAATCAACAAAAATGGTGTTTGGAAGTCACTTCAACTGCCAAGTTTATACATATATATACACACATATTTTCCCTGCTTACGGCAGGGGCTTAGAATTAGGAGATCTTAAAGCCCCTTCCAACACTAATAATTCTATGATTCTGTGACTTTCAAAACTTGTGAAATTACACATAAAACTGTACATAAAATACATTAAATTACATGTATGTAGTTTGACTTATCTCTCTATATATGTGGGATTAAAAATTAATATAATGTTACACATTTCTCAGAAAATGTTCCGTGACTTGATTGATCTACAATTTCCTCCTCTCTTCCAGGTCATTTTCCCCTACCCCCAAAATATAAATATAAAAACACATTAGACAACCATAAAAACTTACATCACTGAAATCATGCAGTGTTAGGAACACATACTAGCTGAGCACAGAGTGCTGTTTCCTTAAACACGGCTGGACCAGAGGGCCTCCCGAGGCCCTTTCCAACTCCATTATTTTATGATTATTCAAGTAAAACAGATTCACCTTCAACAGTCTGCGTCCAGGCATGAAAGCATAAACATTGCTGTTGGAAGCTCCCTCACTGGCTCCTCCATGAGTAATCACAAGGTAGGGAGAGGCACGGATTTGGAAAGACAGACAGCTCTTAGGGTCCCACATATTTAAATTCTGAGAGAGGAATAAAAAAGTAAAATTGAGACTTAAATTCTTTATTAAGTAGTACGCTTGGTGTCTGCCAGCAAACATTTACCTCGACAGGAACAAAAACTCCTTTCCACTGGTAGACAGTAGAAAACATAGCTGGAGGGGTACGCAGCAGAATACCATACAGGATTTGACCTGATGTAAAGAAACACCAACTAGATGCTGACTCTTCCACAAAACTCTGCAAGACAGACAGGACACTGATACTGCCCCCTGCAATACAGTAAAAGGGAAGAGTGTTTATTCCTGAGGTCTTTTTCAATGCTTTTTGCATTATTTACTTGCCAAAACCAGACCTAGTATCAGAAGTTTTGAAGTAGTTTCTAAATAGTTGGTACATGTAAACGTACCAGAAATATAAATGTAACAGAAATGTTACAGTACTGAGGATCTAAAGAGAGTTAAAAAATAAATGAATTCTTCATACATTACAGTTACATATGGAAGATGCATAGGCAATTTGAGAATGATTCTGAATGATTCAGTCTGGAATTCAGCTAGTAAGAAAATTAGCTAGGTAGCAAGGAGTGACAAAGAAACTACAAATGTATGTGTTTGTCTTCTTTCCTCCTCTTATCACAACAATCAGGCATGGCACTAAGATTCTGAAACAGCCTAAGTTGTTTGACTGGCTTACAGAAAAAAGTACTATGTTGTCAGAATTAAACTCCAAGAGCTAAACTCCCAATCCCCCAGAGGTTAGATGAGCTGCTGAGTCAGACAGAGTATTAATCCATGTTCAAACCCAGGAATTTTCTTTTTTGCCTTGTTACTTTCAGTCTGGATTAGTGAGCAGCTGTACAGGTATCAGTACAAGAACAAAAAGTTTTAACATGGAAATGGGTACAAATGGGCAGAGATGGTAGGATAGATTCCAGTGACAAGTACTGCTCTCAAGGCGTTAGCAAAACCAGACCTGTCTGGCATCTTTGCTAGCAACATGAACAGTGGGACTGAGCACCAGGAAGTTTGCTGATGACACTGAGCTGTGGTGTGATCAACACTCTGGAGGGAAGGAATGGGATCCAGATGGAACTGGACAGGCTGCAGAAGTGGTACCATGTGAACCTCATACCTCGGGGCAATCCCAAGCACATACATAGGCTGGGGGAGACCAAGTGAAGCAGCACTGAGGAGAAGGACTTGGGGGTGTTAGCTGATGAGAAGCTCCTCATGACCTGGCTTCAGTGTGTGCTTGAGCTCAGAAACCCCCCATGTACAAAAGTGAAACAGAAGTCTAGTGACAACAATATTAATATAAGCAGGAAGGACACCAATACAGATTATCTAAATTCTGACACAAGTGGCTGACGACAAGGTCACTCTTAGGAGCTAAGCTCTTTTATCTCCTGAATTTTGACATGCTTAGATGTCAAAAATTAATCTTATCAAATACATTAATCTACATTCCAAAGTTACATCTCTTGTATTTCTTGCAATAATTACTCTGACAAAAGCAGTGGAAATTCTCGATAAAGTGAACGTACTGATGCCAAATGCAGTATCCGACAGTGTCTCCCACTCAACACTCACAGACACGTTGAGCCCATTACTCCGTGAAACTTTCAAATAAACTGTAGTGTTGGCTTCTTCAACTATGAGGAAATTTGTCCTAAATGTGAGCATTGTGAAAAGAGAGAAAAAATGTATTATCTTTATGGTACATAAATAGGATTCTTACAGTACAATTTCAGTGCAGAATACACAAGAGAAGTAAAATGAAAGTATTAGTGATTAGTTTTGATATTTGATGGACCGATAACTACATTAATTGAGGTTGTCTAGTGTTTCTCACCACAAGACCTTGGCAAAATCACAGCCAATTCAACAAAATCTTAAACCAGCCTGCCTGAAATTTAATGCATCAGGTGAATGGTTTGAGCTGACTGATTTTTGCAAACGTCATTTCATATGGTTCATTAGCTTTTGAAAAACAGCCCTGAGAGACAGTGTATTTCACACAAACTTAAAAATTAATTCTGATTAAAATGCATGACTGCTTGGTTACTCATCTGAGGTTTGGAGCTCATAATATGGACTACTATCAGTGGAATGTTTAGGGACTAATGAAGTATAGGTTTACGAAGAAATACACTTGAAGACATGACAGAAAAGGTGTGATGCCATTTTTTTCAGACTAAGGCTATGTCAGGTTTATGCAAAGTGTGCCTTTTATACTGTGCTAGAAAATTCCAAAGTTAAAAAAGCATTTAAATATTACATAATTATTTAATTTAAATAATATATTTATTACTAATCATATGTAATATTTTTATCTGTAATATAAATTATTCTATTTAAATAATATAAAAATATATTTTGAATTATGAATAGTCCATTTTAAGTGGGTTTCTGTTCTTCTGCATAGCAGTAATAGTATTTGACAGACAGGATACTTTTCAAAATCAGAAATGTTTTACAATTGGATTGTTGAATTTCCTTAAAGGGATTCATCAAAAAGAGAACTGTAGGGAGATACCATCTCTGCAACATGAAACATGAAAAATCTCCTTTTAACTGCATCAGTGCTTAGTACCTATTTGTAACTGGATAGATGCTGAAAAGCCCCAGTGGAGCTTGGTTCTGTAATACTGTAATCATAGTTTGCACTCTTGTGCCCAGTCTGGCTCCTCCAGTTGGATTGAACAGTGTGACAACAAAGTGCTCATCCATTTCTGGTTCTTCATCCAGTATTGCAGAAATATGCAATGTCTGACAAGAAAACGAGCATAGAAAGTTGTTGAGAGTTAACAGCTAATGATGACATAGCCCTATCAACTATGCTCCTGTTTCTATTCTTTCAGTGTACGCCTTTGGCTAGCACAGCAGAACAGCAGATCTTGAAACTGAAGAGGACAGATCTGAGGCAGCAATGGTTCAGGACGAGGTTCTAAAGTCATCCGTCTGGTGACCTCCATTGGTGCAACACCAGAAAAAGCATGAATATCCACTTTACTATTTTCTTTCTCATTTTTTCTCCTCTCGTCCTAAGGCCCTCTGAAATGTAATAATTTCTGATCCTTTCCTCACACTTTGGTTCTCTACTTACTCCACACACTCCTTGGTAATTCCCAGTCCCTGTACAGTTACCTGATCCCTTAACATAGTTCAGTGAACTTGGTTTTAATTTACTTTAGTTGGCAACTAAATTAGCTCCAGGGAAACAAGATAATTCCATTACTGGTGATGGGAAGAAAGAAGGAAAAAAACAAAAATAGAGGAATATTTGAGATACTCTTGCTCTTCTTGATGCTTTTTTCCCTTTATTGCACGGCTGTGGATGAGACTAGCATCCTCTCAAAGTGATCTGAAAGTAGCAGAGAATTATGTAGAGTTATATGCTTCCGTTATCATCTGGGGCTCACTGTCAACCTTCCCAGCACTCAAACAGGCAGAAGTTACACAGGTTCACATAGCTTTGCTATAGAAAAAAAAGTTAGTAATGATGGATCTGGAACTAAACTGGAGCTTACAACCTTTCAGATCCCTATTTAATTCCACAGTAAACCCTATTTTAAAGACCAATTTAAGAAGTCCTTGGCTTCCCACAGATATGCTACACTAGTCAGCACTATGGTTGACTATGGTTCCAAATGCATTTAAGGTTCATGAACTGAAAAGTGGTATTTGCAGAAAGTTTTGTTTCAGATTCTACCCAATTAGCCACTACTAACAATCCTACTAACTTATTACAGACCCTCGCCTCACTGACAAAATAAAATAAGATTTAAAAAGCAGGCTGTCATTTCAGCTTCAGAGGGGTCAGGTTTTCACAAACTTAAACCACTCATTACCTAGCTGACATTCTTGCGGGCACAAGATAGAGGCAGTGAGTCTAATATTCCCAGAGAATAGGTAATTTTTTATTCCTATGACTCTCAGAGGTGTTCAGTTTTTGCATTTGCCAAAGCATATTCTGTTCAGTTCAGACCCTCTGAAGTACCATGCTACAGAATGGGACTTTTACTTCAGCCTTAATTATTATGTGTGTACATTACCACTTCATTTCAAAGTCTGTGTTTCAACTATGAACTGAATATATACAAGAAGATATTCCTGTGCATATATAAACACTACATACCCATTATACTGTTTTCAATTTACCTCATCCACCACAAATACCTACAGAAGAGCATATTTAAATTTATCTAGTTCCGCTCCCATGAGACAGCTTGCTCTGAGAATGAAGGAAAACATAAGAAAAAAATAAACACAAGAAAAAAACCACAGACATTCCAGAAATCTTCCCAACAATTTCACAAAAGCTTTCTTCACATCTTTAGTAATAACTATCATATTACCTTGAATCTGACTCCCTCTTCCAGCACAATATATCCTTGAGAAGGGGTCAAATCCACTGATGGCTTTGAAGAATTAATTTCACTTACAAGATATTGAACAGTCACGGTGCCAAATATTCCCTGAGGAGGTTCTCTAATAATGTTTAATACTGCAGTACTTTCCATCAAATGGAGAGCTCTTTGCTCTCTTAGGAAGAAGTGATCACTGTTATTGAATGACAAAATTCCATGGCCATCATCATTGGCAAGTATAGTAATTGTGGCTTTTGAGAAAAAAAACACAGTAAACATAGTAAAATATAATTGTACACATAGATAAATGAAATACATATGAAGACAAATCCATTCTTTCTTTAGTGTGTACATAATGGTTTTAAGTCCATGCTATTACTTGACGAGAACATATAAGTAAGGGATATTTCTGGACAAGAAGAATTTTGACTCTTTTATGAAGAAGCTCACTTTTACTTTTTGATTCCCCATTTTACTATTATCTTGTTAACTGAATAGATTTCATAGGGCTGTTTAAGAACTTTCCAAAGGAGTATAAAGATCATAGCAGGGCAATGGTCTTCTCTCAAAACTAGTCAGAAGAATAAAATTAAAATGACAGCCATAAAATTTCAAAAACTAAGAACATCAAAACAAAGTTTTACCTGTTGTGTTCTCTCCTAATTCCAGCCCCAGAGACGGATTTGTTAAAATTAACTGGAACTTTTCATCACCTTCAGGAATATCATCATCAAAAATCGTAACAACAACAGATTTATTCCTTTCTCCATCAGCAAAAAATAGAGTCTAGCATTAAAACACAGAAAACATCAAATACTTAAGAGCTGTCAATATATACAGAATTTTTCAACTAAGGCAAAAAGAATTGTCTTCAGTAGAAAGTAAGAGGAGGCAAGAAGATCTATAATCTCTATTTCCCTTATGAATTGGTTGGAACAGAAGTAAAAAGTTCAACACATTGCAGAATGATAACAAGCAAGATGAATTTAATTTGGAAGTTCTGTTGCATAAAAATATGACACCTTACATGAAATCTTACTTGCTGTTGCCTAAGCAAAACTGGATTTGAAATAAACGTTTGAAAGTTTATAATGTGCCCTATATTTAAAAATACTCCAGTATTTAAAAAGAAATAGTAAAATAACTAATTTTATCTCATTCTGTTCAGATGACCAACTGAAATTCAGATGAAGCAACTGAAATAAGTTGAACAATTTAGCTGCACTACTGATCATTCTGCAGATTAAACAATAAAATCCTATTCTGCTGAAGCTGAAGGAATGAAAAGTACTAGATTAAGAATTTACTTCTTACCCTTGAGGTAATATCAAAATCCAAACCCAGCTGTGCCTCCAAATTTTGGGCATAAAAAAATACAGACACATTTCCATATGATCCCCTGCTTCGGTGTGCCACTATTGTCAGATTCCTGTGAGATTCATTAACTTCAAAGCTGAAACAAAAAGCAAGAAAAATTATCAGTGCTCACTGATCATGTTCTTTTTAATAAGATGGTAGACAGATGTTACATTTTTGCATCAAATCACTCCCTCTCTGAAGTATGCTTTATAATGCTTTTCCCTGGCAGTGTTCGAGGCCAGGTTGGACAGAGCCTTGTGCAACATGGTCTAGTGTGAGTCATCCCTGCCCATGCGAGGCCTAGTTGGAACTAGATGACCTTAAGGTCATTTCCAACCCTAACCATTCTATGATTCTGCAAGAAAAAGGCATTATTACAGTACCACCATCACTACAATTGTTTAATACAACCTTTTCACCTTTGTTTCTTATCTAAACAGAATTAAGCTATAGGAGGTTGTGTTTTTTCCCTGCTTATTAGAGGCAGATTATGCCTGTCTGTGTTCATGGATGCCTTCTAGAAATTAGTCAGAGAAGAAGATGGGAGGCGACAGTGTGTATGCTTACATGGAAGCAGAGGCTGCAATGCTGGATGGAGGCTGGAGGAGTGACACATGTTCACAATATAAAAGGCCAGCAGGGAAAATGTAGCAAAATATTTCTGAGTAAACGTACAGTAAATGCTGGGTTTCAGTGTGACAATTATCTTACATTTTCATGCTCTACCGAACTGAATGATGCTTTGCCATCTGAAAGATCTGGCCCTGGTTTTAACAGGACTTTTACTGTTGACTGAAAATGAAAATAATTGGGTGACCACAATCACTGACTGACACAGTGAGCTTTTCAAGGAGACAAGACTTACTTGGTACTTTCCCATTCAATTACTCCATTTACTCCATCATTAGCATCAATAATAATTTGAGAAGCTAAACCTTCCACATCTAAAATGGAAAACAGAATTACAATGATGAAAGAACAATAAATTCCATTTCCCTAATTTTCAAGATTAACAGAAGCATTTATAAATCTCTACTAATTTCATAGAATACATAATTTCCAAAATGTGGAGGAAAAAATGGTAGTAAGCAAGATAACTGGAGAGGCTCAAAGAAAGAGAGGAAAACACAGCACAGAAAAATTAGGAAATACCAAAAGCAAGATTTGGCATGAAATCTTAATTTGTCTTCATTGTGTGTGTTTATTATGAAGACAATCAACATTTTGCAAATTGTGCCATTCTGAATATGGAAGGAAAATGAGAAGGAAGAATAAAAAATGATCCAGTATTTCATCTCCTGTCATATTTCAATGCCTTTACTGGCATACAGCTCAGATTCTGCTGCAAATACAGAATTATTTATTTTTTTTGTTAGCTGTTTCTGTACTGTAACATTCTATTCAAACATTCTATTGCTCCACAAAGACAGATGTAACTCTGAAATATTACTGTATGTATTGTACTGTGAAATACTGAATAATAGACTAATGCCAGAAATGACCACAGATTTCAGGAACCAGAACTTCATAGTCAGAACTTGATTCTTATGAGAAAATAATGTTTAAACTGACAATCTGAAAATATGGCTACCTTAATTTACTTCAAACTACTTTTAATAAGACTTGAAAAGAAAGAAAGGTTGACAATTTTTACAACTAAATTGCCCTGCTTAATCCATAGTAAATATAACACACTTAGATCCATAGGAAAAATTTCTATCATTTCAGATAAAAATTAATAAAAGGTCTTTGCCATGAATCCAAACCTGTCACTATGAGGCAGTGCTGAAAATCAGCAAAACATCTACACAAACAGTAGAAAGGTTACCACAGTTTAGAAATCCAGAGGGAGTGCTAGTGACTACAGACTTCTCAACTTCCCTTGTGTCATAATCAGATCAGTTCACCCACAGTCTATTATACTTTGCTTTCAACATGAGATCTCTTATTTCATGTCTGGCATTCCTCCCCTTCCCTGATGCATCCCTGCCTACCACCCCCACTTATTTCTTTCTTGTATCCATTAAGTTGATTCCTTTTTCTTTCATAATTCTCAGCTGTTGATCATTTTCTCTTTCAACTCTTTGCACTTCTATATTTGATTTGGGTTCTTTCTTCCACCTGTTCTAGAAGATGGGTGCAAGAGGAGCATGGAGAAAACAACAGAACTGTCTTTACGCTTGTTGTTTGTGCCCCTTGCCAATGGAGCCTCAGATCAGAAATCAAAGTCACTTCAGTTCAACTCTACATCACGGACATACCACACTTAATCCACATATTGCACGCACATGGCTATGACAGGAACAGCACATGCAATATATTCCAGATGTGTAGGACTGACTGAACATGCCTGTATCATGTGCAAAACACCCATCTCTGTTGATATGAGACACTTCCTAATAACACTTCAAATACCTTTTGTATATAGTATGAGATAACTACAAATGTTAAAACAAACACTGCACCAATAAGGAGTTAAATTGTCAATCATAACAAATTAAAATATGCCAAGATGGAAAACAAGATCAGAACAGAATTTATAGTGACATTTTATAATGACAAGTTTTTGCCTCATGGGTGTAAACAAGTATCTGTTCATCCTAAGTACATTTAAACCAATGCAGATGTCACAGCAGGGTTGAATATCATGATTCAAAGAAACTGCCAACCCCTTACAATAGAAGGTGAAACTATACAACACTCGGTGCTATTCAGAAAAATCCTCTGTACATACATGTTACTCTTCTCATCATTCAGATTTTAGACTCAACAAATCCCAGCTCAATCTACAAATCAGCAAGTTATGAGTCTTGCAAGTTACCTTTCAGTCTGTAACGAATTAACTCTGTCACTTGTATAGGCATGCAAAGAAAAGGAAAAGAGTCAAGGGAGATATTAGAAATAATCAGTACAGCTGGTCTAGTCTCACAGGATAATCTAATTGCCCTTAAATCCAATGGCAGCTATGCTACTGAATTCAGAAGCAGAATGAGGAGCTAACTAAGCAAATGATAAACGAAGTCTACCAGAAGAGTAGGAAAACCACAGGATATAACTCCTAAAAGTAAATCTGATACAGAGTAATAAAAAGAGACTTTGAAAAAGAATGCACAAAGTAATCACAAAGAGTAATTTTTTTGACATTTTTGTTTCCACTATGTCTTAGAAATGCCTATAAAACTTTGAAGATAATCCTGCTCTCCAGCTGTTGATGACTAACTCCTCTAAGAAAATTGACTCATAATTTTTAGAGGGCTTAAAAAAGTAAGAAGTAAGTGTAATAATGTGTATGTTGACTGTTCTACAATGTTTCTTTCAGAATACCCCATCTCATATTGGCACAGTTGGCAAGTAAGTATAATACTGATATTATGCAGGGTAATATGATCTGTATGCAATTCATATAAGAGGAAAGCCAAAGATAACTCTGTACAAGTTGTTTTACCCAGCCTAGGTGGCGATGAAGTTGAATGGTTCATGATGAGTTCCACTGAAGTTAAATTAACCAAGAAGAATTCTTGCACCTCTGGTATATCATCCTGCAGAAGACAAATTCAGGACATCATTTTTTCATTTTCCTTTAAAAAACTGTCACAGAAGTCACCAAAAAGCAACACAGTAGCAGTCTCTAAGGTTACAGTAACACTAGAATTACGAAGCAAGACATCATATTTTATGAAAAACACTCTCTGGTGACACTAAACTATGCTTGTGAATAAACTTCTGCCTAATTTTAAAGGCATAAATACCAATCACTGAGAAAAGTAAGAGTCTGTTGCAAGCAATGACTTACACTGTTCTGGATACCATTAAGTAAAGTTTTAATGAAGCAGCTGTATTTCATTTATGCATAGGTAGAGCTCCTTTCTGTAATCATTTATCCTTCTATGATTTTAACATTAAGATAAAAACCATCTTTCAAAGTGACAATGAAATCTTCATGACATATATACAGGTTGCAAGCTTTAGGTTCCAAATTATTATTCTTCTGATACAGATCAGCATAGAATGAAAGGGTTTAGACTTTACCTCTAGAATAGTAACATTTATGGCAGCTGAAGTTTCTCCTTCTTCCAGAATCAGTGAGCCAGAAACAGCTATATAATCAGTTCCTGGTTCAGCCAAGCTCCCTTCTGTCTGATTACTTAAGGTGAGTGCTCCTGGAACCGTGGCATATGTAACATTGATATCACCTGTTTAATTTGTGACAAAAATGTACTTTTTTAATTCTTAGGTATTTTTTATTTTTATATAATGCTTACTGGAATAGACAAAGAAGAGAGATTACACGCCCATCCACAAAATGAAAAGCCTAACTTCAAAATAGAAGAATTAAAAGATTAATCTGGAGCCACTGGAACTTCGTTACGCCTTTTAAAGTGATTTTAGTCCAGTCTTTGGTGATTTCTCCAACACCACAGGATTCAAAATGCATTACAACTAAACATATTCAGATAGTTAAGGTGCTGTGGAATGCAAATATTACACTGTTGAAGTACTACCTGGGGCATCTAATGTATTATTAATACCAGGTTTGGTGCCAAGCAAAGTAGAATGTTTCATGACTGACTGACATCTAAGAAGGGCTCTAAAGAAAGGGCAGGTAAAAACAGCTTAATAAGTAAAACTTCCTCCTCAGGGAGACTGATAAACACTTCAATAAGGAATAATAACTGGGGACACACTGATAAATATTACCAAGTGAAAAATTTAGACATTACTTTTTTATAATAAAGCCATGCCTTGCTAATCTGCCAGGACAGCCAAGCTGAAAATTTAAGCAGAGTGATCCTGGAGATAAAATAACAGATGGAATTCAAAGCTAGTCTGTATGAAATGAATGTTATCTCATAATGCAGTTTGAAATTCTCAGGCAGCAAACACAAGAAAATATTTTTGCACATAACACATTATTGAATTCTGGAATTATGTACTCTTAATTAAATACCTAGACAGGCTCTGGAAAATAAAATCTCCTTTTCTCACATGTTTTTTTATTTCTTCTGGAAAGACTAACACTTTGAGGCATTAGACATGAAGGTAGCAACCTTAACAGCCAACTAGCTAAGTCACAGTTCCAAGATTCCTTGCTGTGGAAATGAGGGCTATGGCTCCCATTTTATCCAAAACTTAGTCTCTGAGCCTGCAGTCAGAAACCTACAGTTTCTGAAAACATCACCTGTACCCAAGATTTTTCAAAATTTCCAGCCTCCATGTCTTGGTTTTTATTTGCCTAATGATTACAAAAACAGGACTTCCCTTCTCCTGGAGTTATTATACAAACCTAGAGATCCAAATTCTCTGTTAATATAAAGCTGAATTGTTTTGTTTTCCTCTGGCATTAAAACAACCCTGGACGGGGAAGCAAAATTCAGGATTCCATGTGGTTCATCACTAGCTTCAATTGTCAGAACAGCTTCATATCCTTGACTATCCAGAACAGCAGCACCTGAAGAAGACACTCCTGCAAAAGAATCAGTGGACTACAGTGAATAAAGCGTAACACGACTTATTTTTTTTGTTTTATATTACTGCTATTATAACATCCAAATGACAGTCAGTGACAGCACAAATGAAATTAAATTTATGAAATGAAATCAAACACATTATATGCTCACTGAATTTTATGGATGGTGTGGAATATATATATATATATATTTACGTTCTGTCTCAAACACAGGAACATACAATCACAACAGAAACTGTATGCATACTAAGTACAGAGTCAGAAAAATCTACTAAGAAATGAGAAAACTTGATGGGCTAGTGCCAAGTATCAACTTCCCTAAACCTCCTCTATTGAAAGAGAAAATTTTCCAAGGAATTAACTTCTAAAATTAAAATTATATTAAAGTTTTCAGTCATTCTATTAAGAAATTACTCCCTTTTCCAACTGTTGCTTTGATGAACAATCACTGGTGTATTAATTTATGCTTATCCTGATGGATTACAAGAGTAAACAAATGATTCTGGCAAGTTGGTAAGGCACCTAGCAGTAAGATGATCCATGTCAAGTTATTTTGGTGTTTAGACATTAATTTCAGTTTAACAAAGGATATTTCAGAAGGGATACAGTTTGTGCTTCTTTTCTTATTCTAATTTGAATGGCAGAGCACAAATTTGAATTCAAGAACACTTGAATTCAAGAACACTTGAATTCAGAGACAGATCAGAAAGTCAGCTTGCAGCATTACAAGATTGCTTTAAAAGATAAAAAATACCTGCTTATTTTGTGGCAGCTGTATCCAGAACACATTAACTCAGGTTTGTATTCAATTAAAACGAAGGAAATAAAATATATGTGTACGTGTATATGCATGTATATACACACGTGTAAGGATTCAAGCCTGTTACAATAAAATACAAATGAACTTTGCATAGTTTACACCAGCCGCAATATGTTTAATCCTACACTTCCAAAATGGACCAATACATATGAAAATATTACACTATTAAATGATAGTTTTAAGGCATAGCAGGCTACAGCTTCACATTACCTTCTGTTTTGATATTGTATAGGATTATCTGGTATTCTTCTTTTTCTTCAGGAATACGGTCATCCAGCAAGTGAACATACAATGTTGTATTCAATATCCCCTATTTATTTGATAAATAGATGAGTCATTATTGCACAAAATGCAAGTGATACTAATTTATCATATATATTTTGAACAATACCTTTAAAAAACGTAAAGTTGAAGCATCAACTACAAACTCCCCCCAGTTTAAAACTCCAAAGGAGTCATAAAGGAGACAGGAAACAATCACATCAAGAAACAAAGACTGCTATAAAAGCACTTCTATTTTTCTCAGATCAGCTGTAATTACAGTATTTTCCTGTAGCCATTAGCTTTGTTTACGGACTTACCTCAGGAAAAAACAGTATTCCAGAAGACTTTTCAAAATTTTGTTTTACATTATGCCCAACTATCTTCCATTCAACAGTAACATTTCCCAATCCTGGGGCAGTTCTTACAACATGGAATCGCAGTTGTTCTCCTAGGAACAAAGGATAAGATGCAGTATTTTGGGCTTTCATCTACTACATATGAAGTATAAAAATCAGAAGCCAAAAACATCCATCACAGTTAAAATACTCTGAAAACCATTAATATTTTTAATAATAAGCTTCACAGTAGTTATAGAATGTGTTTGGGTTTTACATTCACAGTAGTTATAGAACATATTTGGGTTTTACATAAAAAACAGAAACCCCAAACCTAAACTCTTTCTTCCTGAGCTTTTCTTGGTTTAGTTCACCTTTGGGAAGAAGTATCAAATATGAGGGATGCTGAAAGAGATAAATAACTTAGGAAGTAAGTTACTCATATGCATTAAAAAATGCACAAGAGCAATACCTGTCTGCAAACAACATAATAGAGTAAAATCTGGGAACAATTCCTTCTGATTTTTGTTATGTACATGCTTAGAAGCAGCCCTACTGAGAGAAACTGAGAAACGTCTATGATAGTGAAACAGAAGATGTGGTATTAGGGACATGAAACTGTTGGAACAAGTCCAGAGGAGGCCCGCGAGGATGATCATGGGACTGGAGCACCTCCCGTATGAAGACAGGATGAGAAAGTTGGGGCTGTTCAGCCCGGAGAAGAGAAGGCTGCATGGAGACCTCATAGCAGCCTTCCAATATCTGAAGGGAGCCTATAGGGATGCTGGGGAGG
>JAOEHY010018323.1:8150-19949 GCA_025447955.1 Psilopsiagon aurifrons | reverse complement strand
TGGAGAATGTGGCCTTTGCTTAGAGAATGCGGTTTTTGCATGGAGAATGCGGTCTATGCAAGGAGAATGTTGTCTTTGCTTGCAGAATGTGTCTTTGCTTGGAGAATGTTGTATTAGCATGGAGAATGTGGTTTTTGCTAGGAGAATGTTGTCTTTGCTAGGAGAATGTGGTTTTTCATGTTTCCTGCCAACTAACCAGAGACAAGAACAATTTCAAAGAAGTTGCCTATAAAGGAAATCCTCAATTACTTCAATCTGGAATGACACATTTTTGATTTAAATTAAGGCTTAATTCTTAATTTTGAAAATAGTTTTCAACATTGCAAATACAAACTGCTTCCCCAAATCCTGTATTTAAATCAAATCAAGGTTGTGAATTACAAACTCAAAAGCTGCAGGATCTAGAGTGTTTTCTTTGTTGATGGTGGGAAGACAGAGTGATAAAGCAAAATGAGTTTGAAATATCTGAAACCCAGAACAAAATATTTCATGTTAGACGGCTTAAGTTCATGTAGTTCACCTAGTTTCAACTCAGACCACTTCTCTTAGATATATTGCACTTCTACCTAAAAAGAAAAATATCTGATGGGAGCTGCAATCTCTGGGCCAGTTAGCGCTGGATCTAGTTGACCACTAGTGGTCATTAGTCTGGCATTATCTGAGGACCCTGAGGTTCCCTCACCTTCTAACTCACTCTAGGTGAGCCTGAGCACCGTAGATTCTGTGTTATATCTGTGAGGGCACCTTGTTATCTTAAATTTTAAATTACTACAGGGATATCTGCATGGAAGTACATTTCACCCCACTGGATGTGAACTGGCAGATGTTCATAGCATGGAGCTGTGCATGGAGAGAAAAGCTAAGCCCTGGGTGACACAACAGGTCCTCCCTGGTCCCCAGAGTATGGGGTTCTGAATCCAGGATCATCTGGGTTTACACCAAAAATATAAGGGTACTTCATACCTCTGAGAGACAGATGCTAAAGGAGAGAGCACTCTCTCTCCTTACAAAGGTGCACAGGACAGAACCCAACAAAACCAGCCCTACCTATGGGCAACATCTTCTCATCAATAATATCCACATGTATCGAAACACTACAACATGTTGGGTTTTTGTTTTTTTTCCAAAGTGGGTTGGTTTGTCCTCTAGGATACAGAAAATTCTTGAGCAAGGGTCTGTTTCTACAGAACGTTGTGGTCTGGAAGGTATTGCAGCCTTTCTCCATTCAGTAAATGAGTCTCAGATTAAATGTGCACCTGTATCATTCCCAAATGTTTATCTACCACATGACTTTTGGTTTTTGTTAAACATTATCATATGCAACCAAACGAAGAGAATTTTGTTATGTTTATTTACATGTAAGACTGGATTTAGATATGGGGGATTAAGTACACTGGGGAAAAAGGAACAGCAGATGATGATGGTGATGACAAGGGCAAAATAATTGTTTGCAGCCACAGCACAGTATTTGAAAAGCAGGAGTTCACCAAAGGTAGCTTGCAGTTTTAAAGGCTCAAATGGCTCTTGTTAGGTTAAGGGTAACTTTTATACAAAGCAAGATGCGAGTGGCAATGGATTGTTCTGTCTGGCTGCCAAGATTTACTGGAGATAAAGGCAGCAAGGTAAATCATTTTCAGGGGAAATCCACCTCAGAATCGGGGAAGTTGCTGTGTTTGATGTGTTTTCTACATCAGAATCACATGAGATGAGCCAGTCTTTGAAGAAGAGAGCAATCTGTGCAATACTGAGGAAGACAAGCAGTGGGACACTATGATAGTCCTGTCAAAACCAGAGTTTTCCTGCTAATACAAATTCCATCTGGCAGACTGGGCATGTATGCCCCCTCATCCTGCCACAACCAACTGAAGCTGCAGCTCAAAGATTATCACGCCAGGCAATACACAATTTTTAATTAGTTTCATGGAAAAACCCAACAATCAGAAATCCTCTGTCTTTGGCAGCAGTTGTGATTTTTTCCCAGGAAACTAGAGACAAACATCACTTTCAGCTACATTAAACTCCTAAAAGAAGAAGTAAGGAAACTCCACAGAGTGCAATGAAAATGTTTTCAAAATGCAAATTAGGAGTGACATGCAATAGAAAGGAAGGGGAAAGCTTTTTCCCAGGGAACATCAACACCATTACTGACCATAATCCCAACACATTTACAACAAACCCGTTTCCTTGAATAATTCCTCTTCTTTTTGAATGACCCTTTAAAATAGCTACAGATCACAGAAGTGCTATATTAACAGTTGACTCCTCTATATGATTAACCTAATTGTATTATTGAAATAAATTTAAAATGTGTATACTTCTCACAAAATAATACAAATTTGGTAATGTGAGCAAAGCCTTGCATATCTGTCTTTCTTCAAATTTAAGCCTGCTGAATACAAGTTCTCCTCTTCAAAAAACCACGCAATGAACAAGGGAGGCTTTTTTAATTCCATGATTAACAGGAAAATTATTTCCTCAAAACTAATTTATATGACATTGCTGCTTATAGTGAGCCACGATGAGTGTGTGTTAAATTTCACCAGTGTGGTAAAAGTGATGTCAAGAAGTAAGAAAAAACACCATCGTCATGTTCATTTAATGGATAAAACATGAAGTGAGCAGCAGCAGAGAGAAGCACCCTGGAGGCTGTTTGGTTTGTCACAACGTGCACATGCAGTAATCCCTGACAGTCCTTCTGAGTAAAGAGTTGCATTTTTCTTTTTTTTTCCCCTTGCTTTTTGCTAATGCAGAGCAAAACTGTGGTGATTGCTGCTTACTAATGCATTAGACTTTTAACAGTGTAAACATGAAGGCAGTAATTCAGAGAACACTAAACTTGAAAGACGTAGCAGATGTGTAAAGTTAATTTGATTTACAGAATAATCAGGAGCAGAGTTCTCTTGCTTTTCCTTCCAATGTAAATCTAAGTCCAGAAAAATCAAACTTCTGCCTTCCCACAAACCCAAGCAGCTTCTACTCCCTTGTCTTACATGTAAAAAGAGCCGAATTTGACCCAGACCTTAATGTTCTTTGCAGGAATCAGTGATTTTCTTTCCCAACTTGTCTACACTCCACTGGCATTATCATTCTCTTTTTTAGTTTACTTCAAGAGCACTTCAATACACCAGGCATTTCCCAAACATCAAATCCTGATGCTATCTGGATATGAGACTTAATAATTGAAGGCAGAAAGACACAAAGGGGTGAGATAGCAGGTAACACGATATAAGCACACCCTTGAAAAAGGCCAAAAATAATTTCATTCATGCTATAACCACAATCAGTTGTCTCCTTTCCTCACGTCAGATGATACTATTACAGTAAATAGCTCTGATTCTGCTTCTTTCATGATTGTTGGCCAGATTGAAGCTTGATAGCTCAGGCATCCTCCTCCTTTCCTACATGAGGTCATCTCCATTCTCCACCCCAAGCATTCCTAGGTGGCATCAGGAGGCCGTAGTCACTGCATGTGATTTCTACGTTCAGAGGGTTGTGTCTGGCCTTCACAGAGGTTCAGGGTCTGGTGGGGTGCAGTAGGATGTGGAGGCTGGATAGAGAGAGGGAAAAATGCTTGAGGTAAGGCATGGAGACAACCTCTTGCAGCAAAGGAAAAGAAGGCCTGAGCTATCCAGTTTGAATCTAGTTGACTGCTGTGAGGCCAAGCACTCACATAGCTTCAAGCTAAGGCTGAGTATGATGCATTTCCAAGGAGAAAATATCAAAGCCACTCAGCTCTTTCCCAGTATTCCGGAGAGAAGGCACAGGTCAGATACGTGGAGCTACTGTGCATCCACCAAGGATGCACAAAGCTCAATGCCCGGGAAGGGCCTTATCTTGTTGGATATGGATTGAACAAAAGAAGAGCTGGTGTCACTGATCCCGGATAACAGGAAGCCAATGTCGAAGGACAGCCAAAGTTCCTGAAATACAAAAATCACTGCATTTCTGATCTTCTGTAGAGCATGTACAGTATAAATTGCTTGGCATTTCTGCTTTCCCCTTTCACTGACTCAATATGCCTTTCCCCAAGCAAATTATCCACCTGCACGAATTTAAGCTTCTGTGAATCAGATAGGACAGCCATAGTGATGTTGCTGAGATTTTTTCCAGGGTCAGCTTCCAAAACATCTACAGGTAACACCTCGTGATCATTCTCAGTACAAAACCTCACCCATCTTCTACTGCACTTGATGCTAGAGGTATGCAGAAATAGAAATAAAGAAAAATGTACATCTGCACATATGCCTGCTCATAAGTAGACAGGTATCAAAAGGGCTAAGCCTGGAGGATTTTATCACAGTCAGAGGCATACAACATGGCACAGACCTCTCTCTACATGAGAAAAACACTAGGCGGTAAAGGCACTAAAATAGAATGCTGCAAAACAGAAAATGCAAATATCTGTCTAATTCAGAAGTGTCATCTTGGAGGACAATGACTGCTCCAAGAGGACTGTGAGGAGGACGGCGCTGGCACCATCACCACAGAGAAACATGAAGCCTATGTGGAGAGACAAAGGACTCTACTGAGATGTAAAAAGAAAACAGTTCTGCATACACACTCACAATCCTACTCTATGCAACAGAGATGTGGACCTTTGAGAAAGCTGCTAGGCAAGGACTTCAGGCTCTGAAATGAATTGATTATAGGAAGTCAAGGAGATGGCATGAGAAATGAGATGATCACAGAGAGGCTCTGTGTGAAGAAGAGTCCCTGCCACAGGAATCAGGAGGAAGCATGACTGCTGGGCATGCTGGGCAAACAAAGGACAAGCACTTGCAAAAGAGACCATGTCCTCTGACAGGAAAGGTTTGGTTTGTTAAGTGATGAGATGACATGGCAGAACATCTAGGCACTTTTTTTAAGACACCATGTGCCAAAGCTGGAGCCAGAACCTTCCTAAATGAGAGGCAGGAGCTCAGTGCAAGGCTCATTAGGCTGTGACAGTGCTATCAACTTCAACAACAATCATCTGGGTCACCTATAAAACCCTTCATTGACCTGCTAGGCACCTACCACCCATTTCAGGAAGCTGTCAGGAGATCCTGGCCCCCAGGCAGGTAGGGCTGGTGTGACTGAGCCCTCTGCCCTCTACCTGGCTGTGGTGGGTAACCCAAGAGCCCGCTTCCCTTGCCTGCACTGCCTTGGTGGGCCATGGGACATTTGCCAGCCTGGGAGCCATATGTAAGCTGCTCTGGAGCTCTGTGCAGCTCAGGGGCTGCAATCAACTGACTGTGAAGTGATGCAGAGAAGGAAGGTGAGTCCAAAACCTGACAGCAGGTATATGTTATATCAAGTCAACTACAGAGAAACTGACCCTTACACTGTTCAGCCCACTGTCGCTTACACTGTTCAGCCCAGATGGTGACTGGTGAGGCCAGGAGGGTTTGCTCTGCCAGGCACTGGTGCTGCCGAGGATGGCTCACAGCAAAGTGAGCCCACCCCTCCTGCAGCAGGATGGAGAGGCTGTGATGTGCCACCCTGTCCACATTGTTCCAAGAGGTGTTAACGGGCGACTCTGGCATATCCCAAGCTGTACCTTCTCAGTACAGCTCCCAGGTATGCACAGCCACCCCAAGCAACAGCCGGCTCTTTGCATGTGCACACATAAACACACACACAGGCGCAGTTATATGATTTCAGTGCAATAAGCATTTTCCAGCCTGAAGAGAAATGAGATCTCCTGCACTGCTGAGGATGTGGCATTTCATTTATCAGTTTCTTCCAAACGGAAGACTTGTCATATTAAAAAAATGAGTGTGTGTGTGTCATTTTACTGCTTCTGGATGCCTGGTGAGAGAAACACAGCAGAATGCATGCTATTTATCAAAGTCCTGATGGGGAGGAAGGTATTTTTGTTATATCCCCTAAATATCCTCCATTTCTGGTACTCAGTGACAGCAAGCATTGCTTGACAGAGACCAGAACATGCTGACTCTCTTCCTATTTCCAATCTAGCCCTTTTCTATAAAAATAAAGTAAAATAAAACCAAACCCCAAACCATGGGTGAGATTTTCAGGTGCACTCTTGCTGAATTCAACCTCCCTCTGCTCACATTTGAGTCAGTGGGAAATGAGGCCAGTGCTGAACCTTTTAAAATTCTTGCCATGTATTTACATTAGTCTTTTACAGGTTTACTTTAAATAATAACTGTATGTAACACACACTGTATATATGCAAAGCACATTTGCCTTTCCTGGCACTGAACTTTACTGATAAATGATCCTCCAAAACACTTGCCTTTGCACACAGAGCAAACGTCTGATACATGGGGATTGTCTCCATTTCATGAAGAAAGGAAGTGAAAGAAAGGAACTGGACAGAAACCACACTGTACTGTGGAAAAGGTGATGAGGAAATGAAACAGATGGTCTGAAGGGTATTGATGAACCTGGCTCATCTATAGCATGCAATGTTTCTGGAAAACACTACTCAAGATAATATGCATTAGGACTCTCAGTGAAATTTTGTTGTTCAACCTCAGGTATCTGACACAGACATAAGTTTGTTTCAGATTACATTAGTTCACTTAAGAGGAAGCTGTTAGAAGTACATTCATATTTGATAATAACTATGGAGCCAGTTTTATACATAGCAGCTGGAACGAGGCAATTTGAATTAATAATGTGCATTTCAAGCCCCAGCTACAGCTCAGAGGCTATCTGAGGAGGGACCATGTTTTCATAGTTCTGAAAAGGAGCACAACAAATTTTTGAACTGTCAAAACTCACTGCAAACTGGAAACTTGTGGTTTCACCCAGTCCTGCCTTCAACCAGATACACAAGTATGCTACTTCAACTAGGTACGCAGAGTCTGACTTGAGATGGGGATTTCTGCTGTGCTTTTGAGGAATGCTTTGATATTTCTCGACCTTCTTCTGCCAGTGAAGTTATATCACTCCTTAAAAAGCCAAGCTAATCATATCAATTGCAATGAACAGAACAAGTGCTGCCACGTAAGAAGTCAATAAGCCACCCGCAATTGCTTTGTTGCAACATATCAGTGTACCTGTACCATTATTCAGAAGTGGTAATGACTGTCATACCTGCCCTTATTATCATTACCAAAGTACACTCTTACACACACTGCGAAAAAATTCACATCAACTCTAGGTCTGCCCAGAAAATGACCCAAAGAAAGATGTTCAGTTTGCAACCCCCTCAAGTTTCTTGACATACCTTATATATTTTTCAAACACTCTCAGGTTCCTTTGACCTTCAGATGCTGTATATTGATTGCTCAGTGAAGTTAAAGCTGCTCCTCTCAGCATCCTCCACCCGTGCTCATCCCTGGCAGAGCTTCTGTCATCTCTTGTCATTAGCTACACGGGCAACTCTAGAAAGTAAACCTTCTCTGTTGTACAGCTTATCTCTACATTAGTATTAACTGAATGCAAACATAGATAAAGGAGGGATTTTTATAGATGCCCTATTAACAGAAGCTACTTATTCACTGAGTGCAAGCTTTCTTAAAACAAGCTCTGAAAGGATCATTTCCCTCACCTCTCTTTGCGGAAGTGCTGCTAATACTGCTAATTCAAACTAGATGATTTTACCCTTGCTTGAATCCAGTAGAAGTCTCATCTACTTTTGCAGGGGGATTAAACAGGTTTAAAATTATGTTAAAGGCTTTCTCACAACACTGCTCAGGGAAGGGTAAATGTCATCCACTTTGGGATTTTTTTGGACCTTGTTTACGTGTGTATTCACGGGTTTGGATCTCGTCAGGCTTGCTAGATAGCCTTTGACAATTTTGTAGCCTTCACTGGTTTTGCAAAACATTACCTGGGGCAATATATCTTGCAAAACCAGATGCTTTCTCAATATTCTTTTCTCTGTCTTAATTTACATGCAGTTTTGACTGAAGCTGGTCTTCTGTGTTATTAATTATAAATAAACATTTTGTTCCCTCCTTTGGAATTTTTTTTTCTTTGAAACTAGATGCTTCTTTTGTTTTCTATTTATGAAATGCTTTACAGAAAATGATTACTTCATGTATGGGTCTTCGGTGGCACATAGAGCTTCTGCAGATACTATTTTAATTAGGTTGCTTGGTTCCATTTCATTTTTAAATGGCTGTGGCAGGGACCTCGTGTTGTGATCTGCTGAATGGGAGGGAATGTCTGCTGAGGATTTTTCCCTTCTAGAAGTAGTGTATTAATGAGACATTTTCTTAATGAGAGCCTTGCGTCAAGTTCTGTAATCAGAACATGAGAGACAGCCAAACCACCAGAAACATTCATTAATTCCAGAAGCCACCATTTCTGCATTGCATTTAAGTATTATTCCGAAAGGAATTTAACTTTAGCAGTGGTTTGGGGTGAAAGGACATTTATGCATTACAGTTGAGAGACACAGATAGTCAAATATATTGTGTCATATATGGATAGGGTTTCCTATGTATAAGGCTAGTCTTTAGAAACAAAACCTTAACACCTGTTAGATATAAGGATGCAGTGCCTTGGAGTAAAGAAGCAATTTAGTATAGGACCTTAAAATTGTTACCTGATTATTCTTCAGTTTGCCCTAACCAACACTGAGAAATTAATTGGTGCCTGACTTTATACAATAGATTGAAATTATTCTAATTTAACACCTGCAAACTCATTATTAAGTCTTTCCAAGCAGAAGAGTAAGTGTGTTATTCAACACTTCTGACACAGTGGAGCAATATGATCACACTGTCTCCATCCAAAATCTATGGGATGAGAAGCCTAAAACATTAATTAAAACAAAACCCTGTCATATACCTCATCATACTTCTGTAGCTGGAAGATAAAATCCTCCAGGGAGATTGAGGGACTGATCTACAAACGATGAATGCAAGTTCTCCTTTCTACGTTCACTAACCAACTGTATTAACACCCCTGATGGAATTAAAAGCGAGCAAAGAATAGACAATTTCAAGTGGTGTACCTGGGGGTTTGGATCTACATGCCATATATGCAAAGCAAGAAAAGCATAGTAACACAAATACGTTATACTAGTATTATAATCAACTTTGGATTAGGTTACTGTATACAAAGATTATATTTTTTAATAAGTGCTATCAATAGGTAAAGCATATGCAATAGGTAAATTTTCCCCAATATGTCATGAACAGGAGAAGAAAATAAAATTTTCGTCACCAGATTTCATAATCGTAATCTACTAGATTCAAATCCAAAATAATCACTGTAAAAATTTCTTGCTTTTCTGAGCCCAGTTTCTCAAAATATTATTTCAGATAATACCATTTACGTTTGGCCTTATCTGATAAGTTGCTTCAGTTAAATCCCTTAAGCCAACTTTAAGCCATGAACAAAAGTGAGAAAATATAGTTTACTACTGTTTTCTGAACAGGGAGAAAGCCCTTGAAACACTGGTAAACTTGATGATCATTTTTATTAGTGACAGCAAGTACTCTGGACTTGAGGCAACTACAAAGTGGTTTAGAAGAGCACACTTTGGAACCAAGTACAGTATTTCCCAAAGTTTATGGATATCCACATATAAATACTGTGTGTCAAATGCACTCAGAAATGAAAGCTTACTTAAGTACAGGGGTAGGTGTGTGCAAACCCACTGGTAAAATACGTTTCTCATATGTACAGGCAAGGTGAGCAAGTCAGTCAGCTGCAGAACAATGACTTGTTTTCTGCAAACCAAGTACTCCCTGTCAGTCTCTCTTACGCTTCTCTGCAGCCATCAAGGTTCATTTGAACAATCTGATTTGTGCATGAGGCATTACAGATCAAATTTGCCAGTGGTAGAGAGTCTCCTTTATTTATTCTTTACAGAATAGAGTAACTACTGAAATGACCTAGAAGTTCCCCTTCTCTCACTCAAACAAAATGAATTTCTTGGGAATAATGGGCCTGATTCTCATTATCACTAAACTATACCTCTTCTCCGTCACCCTGACAGCGAATCTCTTTACAGTGAATGTAATGGATTTTAAATTGCAATTTCTACACTAATTTTAGGGCTCCTTTATAATGGAGATAAAAAGCTAGATAAAGGGGCCTTACCATAAATAAAAATAAGGCCATCTGTAGTTCATGTTGACCTACCTGTTTCTCACCTTTTTTGGTTTTTTTTTTGCAGCGCACCATGCTTAGGAAAATGATTTAATGGATTATTATTTTTAAGATCTCAGACAGGACTTTCAAAATGAGACCCTCAAACTATGTGGGGTCTGGTGCATTTTGGTTTCATCAAGCCCCTGAGCTTCTCTCCACTTCAACTGTGGTGCTCTTTGGGCCAAGCTTCTTCAGTACAGAAAATGAAGTCTCAAGCTGTGCTAGACCCACAAAATAGTCTACAGCTTGCAAGTAACTAAAGCAACAGCAAAAGCTACCAAATTAAGACGAAATCAGCAATCCCACAAACATTCCCCAGCATTTCCTCTTGGCATTTGCTGCTCTTTGCAAAAACCTCAGAAAGTTTAGTTTCACATCAGCAGCAGTCACTGGGTGCAATGACAATATGTCATATCAATGCCTATAGATAAGTATTTAGTTTCCCAATTTTGGAGAAAGCTCAGCCTAGCTTTCAAATGTTAATATCATTCAGCTAGTAGTGCTGCCAGTATTGATGTCAGTCCACCAAGAGCACTGACATGGTCAGCAATACTTTCCCTGCATCTACAGCTAGACTGACAGTGAAGACAGAAATAACTGAGTGGGAATGTGGCTGGTCAGCAATGCAACAGTTGGCTAATGTGTGTTTGTTTGGTTGTTTGTTTTAACTGCCTCTACCACTTTTTCCTGTTCTCCTTCTTCCTTTCCACCATTCCCTTAACAAGACGTAAAGTGCACCAATGGATGCAATTTGTGAGGCCAAAATGCTAGGGCTTGATTTACTTGATTTATTCTACAAGACAGTGCTGACGGAAATAGAAGTTGTTTTGTTTTCTTCTTAAATAAGATTAAACATCATTTTCCCCCTAAAGCTTAACATAGGACTTAAGTGTGACCAAAGGCATACACTTATTTCATGCAGCTTGTATCCCTCTTGTCTTCAACATCTATAGGTTTAGGTCTCCTCTGACAGTGTGGCATTTGGGACTACTGTCCCCAAGAAGCAATGCTTCACCTTGGTAAGAGAAGGAGCCACTCTGATTCAGCTGGAGGAATCCAGAACTGGTGACTTCTGCAGCCCTTGTCTCCACATCAAAGCAAAAGGCAATTCCTGGCCACTCCGTGTAGCAAAAACTCTCCTGATGCTCCTGGAAAGATGCCAGTGGGATCCCCAAAGGCAAAGTTGAGGCCTTTTGTATTAGCTTCTTCTTTATACAAAACATCTATACTCTGGGTTTACTGCAATGTTTTCTCAGCAAATGCTGAAGAAATTAACCACTTTCCAAGTCTTCTGTTAATTATTTATTTTCATTGTCACTTTTCCTTTAGGAAAAAAATCAATGCATTAGAGAAGGGAATGTCTCATCAGATACACATGATGCAAAATTCAAACACAGGGACTTATGACTATGGGACGACATAGATGGGAATTAATCAAGTAAGAGTCTAAAAATGATTTTCATGTAAGGCACATGAAAAACAACAAGGTGCTTGGTGACAGCCAGCATGGCTTCACTAAGGGGAAATCCTGCCTCATCAATTTGGTGGCCTTCTATGATGGGGCTACAGAACCCATGGACAGGGGTAGAGAGTTGATGTCACCTACCTGGACTTGTGCAAAGTGTTTGACACTGTCCCACGCAACATCCTTATCTCTAAATTGGAGAGACATCAATTTGATAGATGGACCACTCGGTGGATAAAGAACTGGCTGGATGGCCGCATGCAAAGAGTTGT
>JAOEHY010018322.1:0-22109 GCA_025447955.1 Psilopsiagon aurifrons | reverse complement strand
TCCCTCTCCCTCTCGCTCTCCCTCTCCCTCTCCAGTGATGACAATGTTCATAAAGGCAGAGTGACTAATGGAAGTAAGAGTGAAATCATAGAATCACGTAAGTTTGAAAAGACTCTTGGGATCACTGAATCCAATCACTGTGCACGTGAAGTGGAAGGAGAACTCAGCATTAGATGTTTTGACCCAAAGGAGCAGTGAACAGAGAAAGATAACATGCATTCAAGATTTCTGGAAAGCCAACCAAAAAAAAACAAACAAAAAAAAATGCTGATAAAATAACAGCTCTGATATGAAGGAGTTTTAATGCATTTGCCAATTTGGAGTGTTACATGATGGGAAACTGGAAAACCTATTAGTTGTATATAATCATAGAATCATAGAATAGTTAGGGTTAGAAAGGACCTTAAGATCATCTAGTTCCACCCCGCCCTGCCATGGGCAGGGCCACCTTCCACTAAACCACGTCACCCAATACCCCATCCATCCTGGCCTTGAACTGCCAGGGATGGTGCATTCATGGCTTCCTTGGGTAACCCATTCCAGTGCCTCACCACCCTCATAGTAAAGAACTTCTTCTTTATATCTAAATTAAACTTCCCTGTTTAAGTTTGAACCCATTACTCTTGTTCTGCCACTATGGTCCCTAATGAAGAGTCCCTCTTCAGCACCTTTATAGGCCCCCTTCAGATACTGGAAGGCTGCTCTGAGGTCTCCCCACTCAGCCTTCTCTTCTCCAGGCTGAACAGCCGCAATTTTCTCATCCTATCTTCATACAGGAGGTGCTCCAGTCCCTGATCATCCTTGTGGCCTCCTCTGGACTTGTTCCAACAGCTCCATGTCCTTTTTATGTTGAGGACCCAGGAACTGTATACAATACTCCAAGTGAGGTCTCACAAGAGTAGAGTAAAGGGGCAGGGTCACCTCCTTCAACCTTCTGGTCATGCTCCTTTAGATGCAGCCCAGGATACAGTTGTCTTTCTGGGCTGAGAGCACTAAAGCATGTTAAAATAAAGGAAAAAGAGATAAGTCAATTATACTCTTAGTATTATTCAAGGCTCAAAGAAAGTTTTGATGAAAAGACAAAATAAACTCAAGATAAATTAAACCCAGAAAAAGTCAATTGAAAATATGACAAAAGCACATCGTCCACAATGTCATGTATTAAAGATCCTCTATCTTCTTTTGCTAAAACACTTCAGTTTCTCACGAGGAAAATGCAGTAAATAAAGTCACATATCTGAACTTCAGTAATGTATTTGAGACTGGGACACAGGGAAATTTTTTTGTCTGTAGATGATTAATACGCAAACTGGAACGTGGCTAAAGAATTGTTTAAATGGGAGATGACAAGCTGTATGTAAGTGGGAAGCCATGGATCACATGGATATTGCAGTGGAATTTCTTGAGGATCAAACTTGGACTAACTTGATGTAATGTTTTTTTTATGAGTTTGGCACAGAAACCCAAAAGTGATCTAAGAAAACATGACAACACAGAGTTGGAAGTCATTTGTCACTGTAGTAAAAAATGAGAGTGCCATAGAGAAAGAACTGGATGGTCTTTTGTTAGAGAGAGAAATGGAAGAAAATTCAGTTCTGTGAAAAGTGAGAATGCTCATTTAGGAAGCATTTAAACTTTCTGCTTGAGGGGTTGGATGCTAAAGCCTTGAAAGTAACAGAGAAGAAAACGCTGCGCACTAGAGACCCATAGCATGCCTATGAGCTGCTAGTGTTGTAGAGCTGTGTAAAGGCATGTGTGATCTAAAGAGAATGAGAGGAAAAATGCTTATGTACAAGGCAACGGTAAGAACTCACCTGGTGAAGTGCACAGTTTGGTACCCAAACAGGAGAAAGATGGATTAAAATGAGAATAAAATGTCAGGCAGCACCTTAATATGAAAGTAGTTTGAAAATTTCCAATACCAGTTATGTGAATAACTGTGAAAAACAGACTACTCATAGTCTGCCTTGATAGTGATAACTTCTGGGTTTTAGCGTTTCTGCCTCTGCAGAACCATGGTCAAGTGAGAGCAATTCTGATAGCACAGTGAACCCAAGGAAGTACTGATCGCTAATGTTTCTTCAAAGATACCACATTGTGCTGAAGAATAATCAGGAAAAACTGAAAAGAATGTTAATATCTGGACAGTTTTCACTGGGAGATTTTCTGTGCAAGACAGTTCACAAGCTCATTGTGTCTATGTGTTTTCCATATCCAAGGGTATGATCTGCTATGATCTGACTCCATAAAAATAAGTGTGACAACAGTTCACTCCAGTCTTGCCTGAAATCCCATCCAGTCTTTGAAAGCTCACCTATCCCTATGCTCGTATTGAAATTCATTAGTTCGTTCCCAAGTTAGACAGACAAGTGCAACCACCTTATCTATCCTGTGGGTGAAAAATGTTGGGGTCCACCTTGCCCATCTCAGTTACAAAGATTATAAAAGTTGTCCATTCAAAACAATCTGATTTTCTATAAAGTAGGAAGTGACATATTTTAACTTCAGAAACTGATACAATATCTGCTCAATCCATAAAACTCTAGATGCTGGATAAGGAAGCTAAAGCAGCTCCTATTAAAAACTTATAGTAATAGTAAAAAATTCAGCTGACTGTAATATAAAACTTAAATGTCTGAGAGACGCCAGTGAACCAAGACATTAACATGCAGCTATTTCTTTTATCCTCCTTTTTACCAAAGGATACAAAGTCTTTAGTCAGACTGAGTATTAGATTAGGCTCTTATGAGGAACTGATCTGTCTACTAAAGTCTATATTCTTTTAATTTCTGCTCATTTTGGAATAGGATATTTGCTAGTTCCTTTTCAGTGTTTTCTTTGAGAACATTCTTCATTACATTTCCTTCCAAAGTGACTTTCCAGAGCTGGGCAATGCTATTCAGTAAATACTTTATTTCTATAGTTGCCCAAAAATAAGTTTTTAGAAGTGCCAAAACTGGAGAGTTACTGAAGTATGAAACAGAATCTGAAATGTATTTTCAACTAAAACAAAGAAATAGAAGAAACCATCCACATTATTTTATCTTTTTTGAAGAATAAGCAAATAGGTTTCTAATTCTAGTTGGAAATTATGTTTTACATTTCCATAGCTGAATTAGATTTCAAGAAAAAGAAAGGTTTTGAAAAGCATTCAAGAGCTAAAGGAAGCCTTCCTGGATGCCCCACAGTAGAGGGTTTTGATTTGAGTATTTTTGCTATTTAATCTAAAATTCAGATCCTGAATATGCATTTTTCCTCATTTTTACATTAGCTTCTTACACTGAGACCCCAGGGTTAGTTTGGCTCCAGTAACTTGGAGCCTTTTCAGCTGTGAGCAGTGAGAATCAGTAAATACCTAGGAGTATTTCAGCCGGGAGGATTACAGTTGTGCCAGTGTTTCCCAGAACAGCTGCTGCAAGAAGCTTGCTTAATGCCTGCTGCCTGTAAAAAGAATTGAGCAGTAAGTGAGGGTTTGCCACAGGACCTGTCCAGATTTACAGAACATGCATGTGGAAGCAAGAGCACAGACATTTTTGTTTTCTTCAGCAGTATATATATGCCCCTTAGCTGGAGTTAGCTGTGGTAGTGAAAGTAGGTGTTTAAGGATTTAGAAGAGGAAAGAAGAAGAAAACCTGTTCACACCACCAGTGTTTCTGTAACCTATGTATGAACTCTTAAATTAAGTAGCTTTGTTCATAAACCTTAGTTATCTGGCATGGAACAGCTTCATTGCTAATGCCAAAATACCCCATGTGGTTTAGACAAAGCAGTCAGTCCCCTCAACTCCTCACAGCCCTTAAATACACTAATCCAAGAAATAGATACATAAAAGTGTTGTGAAAACTCTCATAACCCAAAATTTGTTTTCAAAAGTCCAACTGCTGAATAGTAAGGCTTGAAGGCCTTTTTCATCAAACTGTTTTTCAATCAAACTACTGGATGGATAAAAGAAAAATAGGGTTTATGTGTAGAAAGTAAATACCAAACAGGAGCAATTCAAAAAACCTCAGTAGTTTAGATTTAATGAAACCCTTTTGTGCTTGTCTTCAACTTAGAAATCACAGCAGGTCAGTTTAGAAAGTCAGGCTACATTCCTGATAGAAATAAAAGGCAGATTAAACTTCTGCTACAATTTCAGTGTCTTCTTTAGCAGGAAGTAGATATGTAGTTCAAATTGAAAGTGTAATTTTAAAGAACTCAGTTTTTGTGAGATAAAAACAAGAAGTGAATTCCACCTGGCTGGTTGAGGAAGAAGTGTGTGATTTGGTGGTGACTCAGCTTCAACTCTTACGAAGGCTTGTCCAAGGTAATTTAATCTCTGCGACCTATCTCCCAGTTTATGGGAAGGTCTAATACCAATTTCCTTAAAATTGTTAAAAGGATAAATCCATGAAGACAAGGAAGATATTCTATAATTACTTTATATTTCCAGTTCTTATCATCTAATAAAGGAAGTGCAATGCATTTCATAGATAATGAGCTTTTCTAGAATCAGTACTGCAGTACTGTGGTACTCAACACATTCTGGAGTTTATTTCTTTTATGGAGAAAGAGCAAATGAAGTTATTAGTGCTATAATGATAATTATATGTCGCATAATGACGCTTGATACAGCGCTACATTAACAAAATGGTTCCTGCTGTCTTCTTTAGCCAGTGATCCCTGAACAGCTATGTGTGAGACTGCAGTAAGAGAGCCCAAACAATGGGCACACAGGTCTGATTAAAAGATCACAGATAATTTCTTGACCCCTGCCAAACTGTTATGATCCTGTCTTTTGAGCAAGCCTTTTGTGGAACAACTGTTAGGTTTTACAGTAGCACACCAGTGTCCTCTGGGAAGGGAACTTTGCAAGCTGTATCTGAATCACAGAAGTAAATGCCATAATGCTTGCACTATCAAATGCCAACTTGATCAATGAAAGAGATACAGAGTTATTTTAAAGAGCTGAATGAAGCCACAAAAGCTTAGGCCATTCTCAGCATCTCACCAGCCTGGGAAACACATTAAAGCACTACACAGAAAAGCCCTGAAATTGTAAAAGATTTTCTTTTCATGCAGTCTTACTAATCTTACAATGCAATATGTTGTATACAGTAAATTTTTGATGTTGAGTATGTGGCTTCTTACCTGCCTCCGTAATGCCACATCTCGTACTATCTCAAGTCTTACAATGGTTGAAGGATTCTGAAAATCCAGCTTTGTGTTCATATGAGATCAGTTTCCATTAAAAGTAGATCAAACATCAGCTTCCAGCCTGTGGCAGAGAAAAGCTTGGACTTTCAAACCATAGCAACTTTAAAAAATAAAAGCAAAGAAATATATCTGAAGACCAAGCTTGGAAAACACTGTGTATACTGAGTCTCATGTAAGCAGATGACTGATTTTTCAAGTGTTTCGGAATGGTAAAAATTCATTTTGCCTATAGAATTCCTGTTAACATTACTCATTTCATGTTCCTTTGAAACTCCTGAGGGACATCTTCTTAGTCTTGGAATTTGTTTGTGACAATTTTAAAAAATTTATACTTTGTTTCTAAGCCTTGATTGAACAAAGCACACATGAAATGAAGACTGTTTGAGTAAAGCTTTACATAGGTGGCATTGCAACACCAGTCAAATGCAATTCATATCTTCCTAAGAACGATTGGAGATATAGGGATATTAAGACAAATTCAGCAAGAAGTTGTCAGTCTGCATATGGGTGTGCTTGACGTTTTCTTTTCATTTAACCTTTCAGGGTCTTTCAAATGGTTCCTTAAATTCACATTCAAAGATTAGATTGTTGGTTTAATTTTGGCTGGTACTTGAAAGGTATAGATTAATATCTGCCTGAAAAAATTATATTGTGACTTCAGATCAGAAAAAAAAGGTGATAGCTGATGATCAACCTGAAAACATCTATTGTACGTCTCCACTAACACACTGAGTAAGAAATCTCTGCATACAAGTACTTAGGTAATTGAACATTTTCTAGGAACAGAGCACCCATCTCATTTGGTAGTCGAATTTGCCCAAAGATTGTATAAATACTGGTAATGCTATCTGCATTTAGGGTTAACAGTGAAGCTTATGCCTCTTACACCTCAAGAGTGAACAGAACTAAACAGAAAAACCCAAGCCAAAGGCCAGTCTTGGAATGAGCATCCATGTCTAACACACATGGTTTCCAGGTGCAGCACAATCTCCTCTCTTCATTTAGTACCTCTGATTGAATTGTTTGCTACGTCAGTCCTTCTTCCTCATGATTCATGGTTTTTTTCTTCAAACTATGGTCTACGATTCAACATGTGGATAGGCAAAAAAAGGTTTCCAAGATTAGTGGACTTTGTAAGCACACAAAAATACATTTTCAAAACTGAGGAGTCACATTTCTTTAGTATGATATTTAAATCTGGTGCTTATAGAATCCAGAAATATTTTCATTATGAAAACTGAATTAGGAAAATAAAATATAAAATCTGTATCTGTATATGACAAATATAGAGAAATGCAAATTTATATCTGTCAGAAATATTTTTATAACCAATATTGTATATTCTTAAATACTAAAGCCTGGACTTGTCTAAGTCTAGTCAATACTCCCGCTGCATTTGAATGATTAATTTTTGACATGTAAAGTGTCCTATTGAGCTTTTCAGGCTTGCAGAATGATGGCATTTTGCATGGATATCTGATCAAGGCTTGGCCATTTAACTTTCCAGGCATTTTTATTGTTATACAGTATTCCATAGTGAAAGACATGCATCAGTTCTCTTGCCGTACAAAGTTCCAAAGCTGGAGTGTTGTCTGGAGTTTAAACATTTATTTGTTTGAATAGGACTTCACCATGCTTAAAACTCAGTGTATTGATTAACAAGAAGACCCAGAATTTGAATCAAATATCCTGCAACAATTGAACAAGGGTATCATAGAAGAGGGAAGAAAAGACAATAAGGATTAAGCATTACTTTGAACTAAAAACACTTTAAGAAAGTGAGTTTGCTTTTTAAAGCAAGGATTTTCAGTCTGTGCAGGTCCTTTTTCAGCTGCAAAGATTGGTACAGTTTTAAAGCTATTTTCTTATATTAAACGCCTTCTTACTTAGCATGACAAGAGGCAAATGAAAGCTGTCTTATGTGCGCAGCAAGAACTTAATCCAGCTGGACTGAATGAGACACAAATATAATTAATATCTCTTTACTAGGAAATAAATTATTTTTTATAGGGGCTTATTTTCCAGAAATTACTCAAATAAGGTATCCTGACCAGTATCTAGTCTAGGACACAGGATTTTAACTGTTAAGAATTCTTTGGGCAATACAATTTGTATTTTCTTGGCTCAGCTGTTAAAACTAACTGGATATTTTTGGTGCTACCTCTTAGATATATGTGTGGGCAATTGATTTTCCAGGTCAATGCTAAGCACTCCTTCAAATTAGGATTCCATTAAAGTTATACAAGCTGGACCAAAAACCTACTTCTTTTTGGATTTTGATTTTATGATTAGCAGTTCTTTGCAGTAAGACATCTCATCTAAAGACAGCAAGGATGTTGCTGTCCTTTCTTTCACACTGTTTCATAAAGAACCCAAGAACTGGTATGATTACCACTCTATGGACATACCAAAGGATACCAAGGATCATTGTTCATGAATGGAAGACTATTACCAACCCTGTTTCTGTGGCCTTTTTTTCTGTTGCTGCTACTTCCTTGGGAAATAAGGGTTAAGAATGCTGGAAGGTTTGAAAAGAAAGTTAATGCTTAGGAAAAAAAGAAAAAGGAAAGATGATCTTACTCTAAAACTTTGAGTATCTCCCACTTATTTCAAAGGTCTGGGTGAGACTTTACCTTGGTAAAGCAAAAAGGCTATGAAAGGGTAAAAGCCACTTTATATTTGTACTGTTTCTTTATGTGATTTTTTTCTCCATGTGTGCCAGGCAATAGTCACTGGATGAGGAAAGGCTAGATGGACATTTTGTTTCATCTGTAATGGTAATCTTTACATCCTGATTTGTCAGATTCAGCACACTGTGTATTTTATATCTGTGGAGAAATAGGGTCATTTTTCCCTTCAGCAGTGAATGCTTTTTATTTTTGTTAGATACTTTTTTAACAGTATATTATATGTTCAGCAGATATTAATAACACAGGTCAAGAAACAAATATAACTACAGGAATAAATATGAGATCAGGACTCAAGCTTCTTCGTTTCTCCATTATTTTTCCAGGAAGCATCTACTCATACGGCCATTAAACTAGGAGCCAGGGGCTTATAAATACTAATTTTCACTCTTTTTCTCTGCATCCTTGAGGGAAGTAAGCCTCTAAAATCAGTAGTAAGTTTCAGATGTTATTACTCAGATGCAGAATATCAAAACATGGTTTGTAGTTCCCATGCTTTTTAGGTTACCAAGCATACAAAGGAAAGCTATGTTATAAAAAATGTTATTCCTTCCAGCCTCTATGTAATATTCATAAACTACAGATTACAACTGTATGTGAGAAAAAATGTGTATCTACTCTTTGCATATTGTATTCTATATATTTTCTATTTTGTCTGTCACTTGAGATAGGATTTCAAAGTAATGCATAACCATTCACAGGGCTTAAGCAAGCTTGCATTGATGGATGAAACTCATACATAGTATGTGTATGGGAAAAAGCACTTTATGTAATCCTCATAAATCCTGTAGTGATCTGAGTGCTGTTTCAGCAGAGACATTCCAAGGGAAAATGAAAGATCAGATTCCAACTGCATGTGTTAATTAGATAATATTGCTTTCTGTACCATTGTTATCTCAAGGGACTTGTGTAAGAATAGACAAATGTGAAGTTGATTGGGATATTAACTGATCATCTCTGGAGGCCTAAGTTAAAGTCCTACCAAGAGTCACATGTGTTTAGTTATCCCTCTTAATTGTCCATTAGACAAAACCATAACTTAATGTAGTAAAATTGGTTCTTTTTGTTCAAGGAGAGGTCAAGGGCTTACTGACGGAGATATTATAGTTCAGATCTGAGATGTGCTGGAAGGCTTAGAGGCTTAGAAGGAGAAATCCAGCAGAGCTGCTTCTCATACTATGCCCTGCTTAAGCAAACGTATCTCCATGGGGTAGTGAGAAGCAAAACTGGATGAGCACCAGGAGCTATTTACACATTTGGAGCCATTCCACCCTCAGTCAAGTGAAGCAAATAGCAATAAAAGCGTTCTCTATTTCAGCCATCCAAGAACAACACAACAAAGTGGACATCATGAGAAATCAGTTACCATGGGCACACAAGTGTCTAACAGGGAGAACACCCACATACACTGAACTTTGGTTCAGCAAATCCTACCTTTAGTTCTTTTTAGTAGAAGTGTTGCTTTAAAAGCAATGTAGGAGCTTCAGAGGAAACGTGTGCAGCCACTAGATAGGTCCACCTCTGAGATGAGACAGGAAAGAAACAAATACAATACCCAGCTTCGACAGAGGTCGAATATCTTGTTTTCTCACACCAGGATCTGCAGACACTGGTTCCACTTGACTAGCTCTTCAAGTCTATGTGCCTAACCTAACACAGACTGTCCAGTTTTCAGTTCTCAGGGAGTCTTTGGATAAATTCTTATAGGGGTGCATAATTCATGTAGTTAATTCAAGTTCCAGCACTGAAAACCTGTGTGAAAAAGGCTTTGGAGGTACTCAGAGTTTTATAAATCTTACTTACCCATGGTTGTTTAGTTTTGAACATGGGTAACAGGTTTCTTCCTCTGCTTGACTAACTATAAAACCCAAAGACAACTGAGCAGAATTTGACCAAACTAGTCGGACAGTAAAGTCCTCCTTTCACACATTTTAAAGCTAGGCCAAATGAAAGCAGTAATGTTCCTTGTGGATGCTCTTGCATGTTCTTTTTATTTTAGAAATTAATTTTTCAGGTTGTTTTTTTGTTTTGGGTTTTTTTTTTTTTTTTTTCATTAGAATGAAGCATGAACATAAATTCCTGTACCGACACAGCCATTCAGTGCCAAATACAATAAAATCCTGTGACGACAAAATAAATAATTATTCATAAGTCATAATTTAACCCTGCTGCTTCTCTTTCTCCCAAGCAAGCTTCCTTCTATCCCTGCAGTGCCTCCAGCCTTCCTTTCCACCCTTCATAAAAGAAGGGATTGGAAAAGAGAGTCTTAAGCCACAGCCAATGCCTTTCCTCAGGTTTTGTTTTGGGCTTGTAACTTTCTGAAGAACACAGCTCCTTTACCAGCTGCCAAAGCAGAGGTTTCATCTCAGAATCCACTAATCTAACCTGGAACACACTTGCCTAAAGAATGTGCTCAACAATAACCTCCAACAACAATTTTATGACCCAGCCAAGACAGATCAAGACTGTTGCTTTTTGGAAAGCATGATCTGAAGCTATGTTACTTCGAGGTGTGACCTCCAAAATAAGCAGTTCAAGTATTTAATCTAGGAATACCTAGTTAATAGACCTTGTTTTTCTAGTTCTGTGGGGGTTAAACTCCTCTGGAAGAGAGTTCTACATATATGTTTAATTTTGGCTTTAAAAAACATTGTGCCATGGGAGTTGTATTCCTTCAAATAAAGTATATCACAGAAGATGCAGTGCAGAACACAGTCTTACTGTGATATCACCAGGCAGTAAAAACAACAGCCTCTATCCACTGTATACTTTGTCACTCTCTGATTGGTCTTCTTCAGATTTCTCCCTTGCATTCTCAGAAAGTCCTAATGTGCCTCCCATCAGGAATTATTGCCTCACATTATCAAGAAGCCCGTTCATGAAGTACATAGTTACAACATAAATGAGAAGATTTAGAGAATTTTCAGAATAAATAAATAGCAAAATACTGAAGTGTGGACACAGTAATGGGACCCTGAACTATGTAGCACATTTGAGAAAATTGAGAAGCTTGGATTAGGTTAGGTTAGTTTAAATCTAAGGACAAGATTTACAGTGAAAGCTGGACAATTTCTAATTCCTTTTTTAATTCTGTTTTGACAAAGTGTCGTTTCTCAATTTCTGTGTCCAGAAAAATCTATGAGGTTGGAAGGAAAAGGGCTAGTTTCTTCAATCTGCCTTAAACAGTGTCTTGTGTTTCACTCAGTAGTCATAGACTTCATCCAGAATTTGTAAAGCACAGGATTAAATTTTGTTTCTAATAGCAAAAAGTTATTCAAATCTTTCTCCTCCCACAGCAATTCTCTCACCATTCAATTAACCAAGGTATGATTTCAGGTAAATATGGAAATCTCAGTGTCATAAGTTTTGGAAATGTCCTTCAGTTTCTCCTTTGAGAACTCTGAACTCCCACATTAAAATATTATACTAGTTAGAGTATTAGTTATGCCACCCACTTTTCTTGAGACACTCAGCTGGGAAGTGTAACTATGCTACACATTTGTGCGTGTTTATTAATAGAAAGTGGAAGAGCTCAACCATGATGCTGTCATGAAGCTGCACTCAAGACTTCTTTTAGGGGTGACAAAGGAGGTTCAAAGGTCCTCAGCAGAGTGATGCATTGAACCTGAACCTGACCTTGATCTTAAAAACCCCTTGAATCCTGACCAAGGGCTTGATAGCCTATACTGACAGGGTATTGACTAGAAGGAGGGTCAAGATGTTTTCCAGTATAAACAAATTGCACTTCTATTATTTTAGCAGCCCCCTCACAATCTATGCCAGCTGTCTAATTATTATCAAAACTTCTGTGGGCCTTGCAGTTGAGGCAACTGCAGGAGAGATTGAAACAATGATAAGGCAAAGACTACTCGTGTCCATCACATGCAAGGGTGGCACAGAGCATCACCCCAGGCTATGCCACAACAGAAATAAATACAAACTGAGTAAGAATAAACCTGATGCTTTGTCAACAGGAAAGAGAACAGACACAGGATGACCTTGTTTGGGCTCAGGCTTGGTAGGATGAAAAGAGGCTCCTCTATCAATGCCAAAAGACTGACTTTCAGTAGTCAAGTCCACTTCAGAATAGGAGGTATAGCTTTCTTAACAGTCACATATAAAACGGAACTTCAGAGAATTCTAGTACCTCTGAAAAGGTGTCACACTTCAAGAATAGCATGTGATGTGTTTTACTGGTTTGGATGCTTTGGGGTGCTTCTGTAACTCAATTCCTCTCCGTTTTTATGTAATTTTTACTGGCTGCTTTCCCTTGCCAACATGAGAACGATTCGTATGAGTAAGCCAGCCAATTCTTCTCTATTAAAAAAGAATCAGGATCATAAGAACCATAAATTTATGTGAAATATTCAGCCAAAATGTCCCTCAATGATCAGTTAAAAATTGTCTCCTCATTAAGAAAAGGAATATCTTCAGTGCAAAGGAGACAACGCGCCTTCTACTACTATGCCTTCAAGAGGTACAGAAGTGATAAATTATACTGGTTGGTGTTACCAGCATAATGTTCACATTACACATTTGTGCCGCAATAATTCCCATGAGTTGGCCTTTAAATAGCCTCAGCTACTGTAGCAGAACAAAGTAGTGCAAAAACAATGAAGAGTTTTCACATACTTCACTTCCAATGACTGTGGCAGTGGTCTCACAGTGTACACAGCGAGGATTACAGTCTTGGCCTGAACACATTTGCCAGTTAATACCATTGTGACTACTGTCTCTGTCAGAGAAGACTGAATGGCTATTTCATTTAATTTTATTACTTTATTTTATTTGGAAGTTACTAGGAAGACTGTGGCAAGCCCTATCCCATTGTTACACTGTCATTAATTCACATTAGTTCCTAGGGGAATTTTTAAGAGCTTTCCTGATTCTGCATGCCCAACTGTGTGAACAGAGCTTAAGAATCTGGGTTTCATGTGGCAAAACCGAAAAAGCTGTTCTCCCATAGCTTTCTGGTAACTGGCTTTGCAGAAAAGAAGACTTCAACTTTGCAAGTTTTAAGTAATTTAAGAAAGCCGCAATAAATACATTGAGTAAAATTACCTTTTCCTGATAGCTGCAATCTTGACATGTTCTTATGGTGTCCACAGTCTAAGCAACTATGCTAGTTATGTGTTTAAACTGTGTGGAATCTGCAAGCTATGTTTACACTTTTAATATCTAAAAAGTCAATATTCACACTGAATATATTCAAGACATAACGAAATCATGTTACATTTTCCGTGCTTCATCACAGAAGTCTTGAGACAGTGTAAAAGAAAATAAATTAAAATATTCAGTGTGTTACTCTTTTTTCTTGGGAAAAAACTTCTCTAGGGGAGGCCATATTGTATTGTCTTGGCCCAGCTTCAATAAGTGGAAGTTCAGGATGTCTGGGGCCTACTGGGACTGTGCTGTTTGTTTGTGATCTTCCCCAAGTTGCTGGTTTGGAGCAGCAGGAGATGGTGTCTGCAGAAAGATCTGGCATTCATGTTAAAGTTCACTTCTTTACCAGCAGAAAAGAAGGAAAGAAAACTTACTTCAAGTTCATGATAAACAAAGAAACAAACAACCCCCCCCAAAAAAAACCCAGGTAAAACCTTATGAAATTCCACTTATATTTTTGTGTCATGAGTCAGTAATTTGTTTTCTACATAGAATATTTATGGTGGGACAGTTTTGATCTCTTTGCAGAAGAATGTTGCAATGCTAATATTAGAAAGAAAGTGACTTTGCTGGAGGTAGATTTATTTTTAATTTTCACATTGTGAGGGTCTGACCTTTCCCCTTAATGCATTTGTCATTCAAATTATTACTTTGCAGAGACCACTGGTCCAAATTCAAGTGATATATGTGACTTTTTTGTACATTTTTTTGTCAAACAGGCACCAGTGGAGCAGGAGAAGCATGCTCTGCTCCATTTGCATCCCACCTCATCAGTCTATATCTTTTACAAGAGCTGAAAGTTTCTTTATAATTTTTAAACTAATGTGTATTTCTGCCTAAAAAGCAAAATGGCATAATCCTTCCCTATTACCTTTCTCAGTACCTAAACCAGGCTCCATGATTTCTTACATTAAGGTTCTTGAAAAATTCCTTTTAGGTAGTCAAAGCTGTATCAATACAGACAGCGTTTCTCCAGGTGATGCACTGTTTCCTAGATTTTAATTCCTGTGAGCTGACATCCACTGTGTTCCTCTGTTGCCACTTTTCTTGTGCTCCAGCTGCAGACTCTCTGGCTGTGTCTATGTCACAAGCAAAGAACAAAGACTGTTCTGTGTTCCTGACCTGCAATGGCACAGCATGGCCTGACTTCACACACTTCATCCAGCTTCTCTCCAAAGATAACTAGGGTGAAAATACCCAAACTGCCCATAGGAAACAGACACAGACACATGCTGTCTCTTGAACTGTGCACAGGTATTGTCTGGACAGCACTAGAAGGCACAAGGTAAAACACAGACAGGGTGCATAGCAACTGTTAAATGACACAGATATTAGTATGTTCATATTCTATCTTGCTCCCTGCTTATGGCTTTTTAGACTATTTACTAATATAGACACTCTCTGGGGCTGGGACCAGCGTTTATTTTTATTGGTGAAATGGTGTTAACCTAACAGGTTCTTTATTACTGACAAAAGCTCTTTGGAATGATGGAAATAGTATCCTGTTTCTATAGTACACTTCTGATTTTTCTGGGAAACTTAGCTTGTGAAACTAGAGTAAGACAAAATGAAGTTTATAGTGATTTTATTCTGCCTTTTTTTTTTTTTCTTTTCTTTCTGTAAACTGAAACAAAAAGACTTAGAATCTTCAGAGTGAACCCACTAAAAGTGTCCATGTCTTCTGTTCTACTGGGAAAGAGAGAATAATTTTTCTTTCTGAGTACCATCGAAAGTGTGGCTGTCCACACAGCTCCTGTCAAGAAATAATATGAATGATCTAAAAGAAAGAAAAGCAAATCAGGAAACGGCTTGCAGAGATAAGAGGGAGGAGGATTTAAAAGGATAGTGTTCCCATAAATCAAGGCAACCGGTGACAGCTTTAAAGTAAGGGTCAAAAACATTGCGAAAGGTGTCACTTGGATAAGCAGTTAATCCAAGTTTCCATCTCTCTGCCTTTAGTGCTTGTTCAAGTGGAAGTTAAAGATCCCGTGGCATTATTTCAGGTTCATAAGAGATTGATATCCTGCCCAAATTCTGTCTTTCAGGATCATCGGAGACCTCTGCACCAGTATCAGTGCACACAGATTTATGGGGTTACTATAAACAAAGGAACACATTTGTCTGCATAGCATTGCTACAGTTTATTCAACTTATTTACGTGGCAGCAGAGAATGTTAAATCAGAAGAGGAGCGCTGGGTAGTGTACATTGCAAAACAAGTCAGAATGGGTTTGAAATGAGAAAAGAGGTAAAAAATACAACTCTCTACAATAGACAATTTCAAGCAACCATGAAAACTGCATCAGGGTATCCCAATACCTACTGACCTAACTGAGCGGTTCTGCACAGATTTCTCAAAAATTCCTTGAGATGTATATGGAATTATATTGCCATATCCCAATAAAAATTAATGTTTCCTTCTCAAAAAGAAAATTACTTTTATACCATTCCCTTGTGAGTCTGCAACCAAAGAGCTGAAATGCCAGTATTATAATTTGACTCAGATTTTGCCTTCATTTATACAGAGTATCCTTCACTCACAGGAACATCCTTTAATGCAGTATTATTTCCTTGCAAATAAATTCTATTGGTAGGTTTTGAAATAGAAAGTATGCAAGATAATTGGCCTGAGCAGGAGGGAAATGGTGCTTGTGAAGCAGAAGTCAAACACCTGTGCTATTCCCACAGCATACCATCAACAGCATAGATAGGAACTTTGATGAAAAGATGTAAAAAAAACCCCATGTTTAAATTGATCTGTGGAAACCAAACCTCTAGTTTAGGTATGACCCAATCCTGATTCCTTCCTTAATTTTCCTGAAAGTCAGTTGAGTTGCCAAAGAACTTTTGTGAGTAAGAAATCTATCTAGTGTGCTATTTTTGAAAGTAGTGAAAAGTGATTCCATATTATTTGTTAAAAAAAAAAAAGAGGGATCCTGTATTAATAACATTTACATAAATAATTTTAGCAGATATATATAAACTAGCTAGTGAAGCATGCTACTCAGGAGTGGGGAAACTGAAGGCAGCGCTAACATGAATTCATTTCTGTAATATTGCCATGAGTCTTACCCCTTCTATTTTCAGTATCCAAATGGAAAAAGGGAGGGGGGAAGGTCGGGAAAGTGACATTTTCCAGTATTAATAGCAAGCAGGAAATTAACTTGAAGGTCCTTAACAGATGTAAAAATTGGAAGTTCTGAGTCTGATTTTCCTCTTACACCAGTTGCACACCAGTAGAATTAACTTGTGGATCAGGTTGTTGGACAAGTCCCAGGGCATGCTTCCCAGAGTGACGATGAAGTGGAAAGGAGTTTCTTTAGGTGGCTGAGTTTCTGTCTAAATGACTATTTGAATGTTAAAGAGATTTTACTCTAACTGTACTGTAGATAACGTGCAGTCTTGCATAGAAGCCTTTGTTATTCAAATCTAAATAGAATACAACTTTTTGGAAGACTCCTTTGGCCTCCAATAAGTTCTTTCTGACATATCCCAACGGAGTGAGAGCAGTTTTTTCTAAAGGGAATAATATTGCAGGTGGAGGGAGGAATTTAAGTGGCTACTGAAAGGGAATACACAAGCTGGAGAGGTTACGATTGGGGTAAAAAGTAGTGCATGCCAATTCGCACAATCTCTGGAGTGGCAATAAGAAGGTTTGCATCTGTGTGAGGTGATTTCAGTTTTAAATTGAAGCACATGTTAGTGAGTTTGATGTAAACTACCAGTATCTTTTAAACAGAACTGGAGATTGTGAGCAGCAGGAATGGCATAACCCTACAGAGCACTAGTGTATAATTGATCAATTGAGATAACAATCAAGGAAGAATCAATAATATAAACCAGTTGGATTTCTTCCTAGGCAGCAAGTGGGGGAAAAGGCTTCCTGATTGATGTTTTAGTGATTCTGCAAGTTAAGGTAATTGTCTTTGCTTTGATACCTAATTCCAGGAGGACACTGAGAGGTTGCTTTTCTCAACCTGTGATGAGGTAGAAGAAAGGCTTAAATATTTGAAAAGTGTTCAGATACAGCCATGACAACTAAATGCAGATTTAATATTCCAACTAATCAATGTATGATTTCTTACAGTGATGAACCTGTCTGGATTAATTCATCAAGACAGCAGAAAACAGCCGAAAGAGTCATTAATGATGCACTATATGTTTGGAGTCATGTGAAAGACAAGTTTAGCATACAATGATATTTAAAAATATGCACATCCCTACCATTAATAGCACTTTTGAATTGTAATGGAAAATTATTAGTTCAGTCAGGGAAGCTTTACATTGCATGCATACTATAACAGTTTGTTAAGTGAAAACTGTCATGGGAAGCACAGCTGGGGACAGTAGGTATCACAGCTGTCCGGGAATGTGTTTAAGCTCTTATGTTTGTAGTGAGTACCTCAGCAGCTACTGCCACCTCACTGATGAATGTATCACTGAGTGTAAATAAATCCCCTGTAATTTCTTTGGTGTTTTTCTTTGTTGTCTGAAAGTAGAGGGAAGCAGAGTGTCAAAATGTCAGTGAAAGGCAAGAAAGAAAATGTCACCTGTCCTTTTCAAAGAAATAATTCATTTCTATAGAAATACTGTAGCAAGAAGTGACTCTTCAGGTAAATTACATTTATTTTAAACCTTCATTGAATGTTGATGATCTGGAAAAGATTTAATAAGAAGTTTTGTATGTTTGAATAAGTGAAAATTAATAATCTCAAAAAAAAGAATTTTATTTGGGATAGAGCCAAAAGAAAAAATGACTTGCTGATCTGAGAAGAAATATTTTGTTTTGAAATGGGAGAAAGAGGTCTTTTGAGCAGTGAACAAAGAAATCAATCATTCACAGTTTGCTGGAGATCTTAGAGCAGTTTAAGCAAGAATCATTGATCCCATATTGCAGGTACAGAAGCAAATTGGCTTCATTGCAACTGCTCTGTGAGTCCAAGATCAGTATGGGAACAGAGCTAGAACGTCTGGTCTCCCCAGGAGACTGAGGCCAAGGTGCCTTAATAAAGCTGTTTTCAGTACATCGAGCTATCTGGTTTCTATGACAGGGAGCTCTCTGTGAGTTAAATTACCCAAACATGATTCAATTGCTTGCAGTTTGGAGTTCTCCATATTTCACGCTGCAGATCACAGCATGGACTTCAGGTTTCACATTTGAAACTTTGGCTTCAAATCACAGCCGGTGCTCTGTCAGGTTTCTCACACTGCTACTTTGTACTGTTTTGTGCAAACTTGGGTTCTTGGTTATGAAGCAGTTGCATTTTCAGCTTTACACTTGAGTTTATGCCTTCCACCTCTGTGAGCTCATGTCTGACATATGATGGGCACAGATAACTCCTGCTGTCCTGTGCAGAAGAGCACAGTTGGTGTCCCTCATGGGGCTACTCGCATTTCTGAAACTTGTTGAAGCTTTGTGATAAGGGAAGGTCACAGCTTGCCTTGTCTTTACCAAGTGAATGGGATGGGAATGGGTGGTAGGCAGCTTTCATCTCTATTAGCCAGCACTAAGCAGAAAATGATCAATGACTGGAAAATGTGGGCCAGATTTCGATTCCTGCACTGCTACTTACTCAGGCTCACACTAGCTTTACAACTGGGCTCAATTCAAATCACTTTTCATCTCTTAATAACATCTTTTGTAAAATTCTATTCTGTTCCTCCAGTTCTTGTTTTCCAGCACAGTTTAAATATGCTAGCTGCGTAACAGAAGCCAGGCTTTGGTTGGTTGGCATTTCTATCCTCAGGGCGATTTGCTGGGTTACCCTTCTAGTGCCTGTGCTCCTATACTGTGGGGGCTGAAAAGTGCCAGAACAAAAGCAAGAAGATGCGCCAGCTCTTGGTACACATTGAAGAATCTTGAAGCTACAATATTTGGCAGACATAGAAACGTTGTTAATACAGCAAGCCACTAAAATCTGTGTTTAATCATCAGAGCAACATCTCCCCGAAGTTACAAGAGAATTTTTGAATGAGAAAGGAAACCAAAAGGCAAATTGAAGTGCAACAAGGATAGGAACAAGGTATGTGTACTCGGAGTTTTAACTCCTTAGTGCAGAACTTCGCTAAGGAACTGTCGTGGTTTAAGCTCAGCCGTAACTCAGCCACAATGTCATTAGCTCACACACACATGCACACCCTTCCTTCCAAGCTCCCGGAGGGATGGGGAAGAGGACAGAAAGAATGTAACTCCCACGGGTTAAGATAAGAACAGTCCAGTAACTGAGGTATAACAGAAACCACTGCTGCTACCACCAATAATGATAATGATAAGGGAAGTAACAAGGGAAGAAAATACAACTGCTCACTACCCCCTGGCCAATACCCAGCCTGACTGAGCAGTGATCTAACCCTTCCGAGTAACTGCTCCCAGTTTATATACTGGGCATGATGCGCTGTGGTATGGAATATTTCTTTGGTCAGTTTGGGTCAGGTGTCCTGTCTCTGCTTCCTCTTGGTTTCCCTTCCTCCCTGGCAGAGCATGAGACTCAGAAAGTCCTTGACCAAACTAAGCATTCTAAGCAGCAGCTAAAACCATCGGTGTTACCAGCGCTGTTCCCAGACTGAAAGTCAAAACCACAGCACTGCACCAGCTGCTAAGAAGGAGAAAAATGACTGCTACTGCTGAACTCAGGACAGTATCCACCCCTTATTCCATACATTCATGTCATGCTCAGATCCCACATTTTCAATATACCATCATTCTTATCTCATATATATACATATATGTGCATCCACAGAGACAGAGAGAGAGAGATCATTCCTTAGTGCATGTACGAATCCCCATAGAGCTGCTAAGTCTGTCTGGTCCATGATGTTGGGCTCCATATCTTGTAACAGTCTTTCAGAGCAGGAGAGGCTGTGTGCAGTGTTAGATTGTTGCCTGCTGATGCTGGTCATTCCTTTACTGCAGAACTCATCTGGTTTCATCAAAGTTCATTCTTTGTTGGGTGATGGTTGGTGGGAAGTCAGGGCCAGTCACTGGTGACCTGAAGACATCTAGTTGGTGGGCTGTAAAAAATGCTACATAGCAGGTAACAGCGTACAACTGAGTGCATTGTCTGTTTTCCCCTAAAATCAAATCCCCTTGAGGTACACATCAGAATTCCCCATCTTCCCACATTACCCACCAAGTATATCCGGTTCCCTGAGCAAAAGCAATCCCACGAGTGGGCTTGCCTTTCCCTGAAGCAGGAATAACCCAGACTGTCTTCACCAGCAAATTCTTTATGTGCATCACAGGATCTTTGTCCCCTACCACAGTATGTGAAAGTTCTGACTGGGCTGGGCCAGCCCTGTTGGCAGATCCTCTGGTGTTGACCAACCAGGTGGCTTTTGGTAAATGTGTATCCCAATGTTTGAAAGTCCCACCACCCATTGCTCTCAGTGCAGTTTTGAACAGCCCATTGTACAGTTTGATTTTCCCAGAGGCTGGTGCATGATAGGGGATGTGATATACCCACTCAATGCCATGCTCTTTGGCCCAAGTGTCTATAAGGCTGTTCTGGAAATGACTCCCATTGTTTGACTCAATTCTCTCAGGGGTGCCATGTCACCACAAAATCTGGTTTTCAAGGCCCAGGATAGTGTTCCTGGCAGTGGCATGGGGCACAGCGTGTGCTTCCAGCCATCTGGTGGTTGCTTCCACCATGGTAAGCACATGGCGCTTGCCTTGGTGGGTTGGAGGGAGTGCGATATAATCAATCTGCCAGGCCTCCCCATATTTGCATTTCAGACATTGCCCTCCATATCAAAAAGGCTTCAGCCATTTATCTTGCTTAATTGAAGCACGTTTCACACTCATGAATAACCTGAGCAATAGTGTCCATTGTTAAATCCACCCCTTGATCATGAGCCCATCTCTGCCCTGAGGGCCTGAAGTGTCATGGGTCCACCAGGCCAAAAATAATTCACCTTTATATTGCCAGTCTAAGTCCATCTGAGCCACTTCAATCTTAGCAGCTTTATCCACTTGCTGGCTGTTCTGGTGTGCCTCAGTGGCCCGACTCTTGGGTACATGAGCATCTACATGGTGTACCTTCATCACCAGGTTCTGCACCCGGTCAGCAATCTCTTGCCACAGTGCAGCATCCCAGATGGGTTTACCTCTGAGTTGCCAGTTGCTCTGCTTCCATTGCTGCAGCCCCCACAGGGCATTTGCCACCATCCATGGGTCAGTATAGTGATAAAGTACTGCCCACTTTTCTTGTTCAGTGATGTCCAAGGCCAGCTGGATGGCTTTTACGTCAGCAAACTGACTCGATTCACCCTCTCCTTCTGTGACTTGTTGTCGAGGGCTCCATACAGCTGCCTTCCATCTCTGATGCTTTCCTACAGTACGGCAGGACCCATCAGTAAACAAGGCATGCTGCTTTTCACTTTCTGACAGTTTATTATATGGTGGGGCCTCTTCAGTACGCATCACCTCTGCCTCTGGTGACATTCCAAAATTTTTGCCCTCTGGCCAGTCCATGATGACTTCTAGAATTCCTGGATGACCAGGATTTCCTGTTCGAGCTCATTGTGTAGTTGCTAAGCATGTGTATTATATACCCCCCAAAGTATAGAGGTGGTGTCCACACTCAGAACACAAGCCAGATCAATTTCATCAACAATGATTCTACTGTATTACAAGTCATTACCATAAAGTACAATGAAACAAAAAACCTTAGGCCAAGCCCCCCATCTGATAAACACTAACACAGCAAATGTTGGCTGTAAGTAAGGTACAACATGCTGAAACTGTGAGATCAAGAGCAACAACTTTGAGAGCCAATAAATCAGCACTGTGGCGAGTGACTATTAATACGAAACAATGCTTATCGTAAATACAATTAGACTCACTCCAGTCAGATCTGTCATTATCACAACCCTGCGTGCCACACATTGGGAGCCAAAAAGAACTGTTATGGTTTAAGTCCAGCCATAAATCAGCCCCTCCTTCCTTCCTTCCCCCACTCCCAGAGGAATGGGTAGGAGAATCTAATGAATGTAACTCCCACAGGTTGAGATAAGAACAGTCCAGTAACTGAGGTATAACACAAACCACTACTGCTACCACCAA
>JAOEHY010018320.1:0-15359 GCA_025447955.1 Psilopsiagon aurifrons | reverse complement strand
GGGGGGATGGGTGCTCTTTCAGCACCTCAACATTCCTCTCTCTTCTTCAACAGCATATGTCTCGCTGGTATCACTGGAAGCAACAATATTTGCTGTCTGATAGTGATAAATTCTCAGTGTTGGCTTGACTGAATCCAAACTCTCACTCACTGTAAAGCATCCACTAACACACTTGCCAGCACAACTTGTCTGGTACAAAGTGGAATATGGAGAAGTAAAAACTACCGAATATGTTAAACCACTAAAACTTAGGCACTAATAAGCTTTAATTCCAAATAGGTTGGGAACAGCAGGAAAAACTGCTCAAAAAGTCCTACAGTATTGATAAAGATACTAATCCAATCCAGTGCTACCTCCTTTCAGCTGTGCAACACAAGGTTCTGCTGCAGAAAAAGGTTGTGATCTCAGGATCCAGAGATTGAGAGCTCTACCTTAAATTTAGCCAAAAATATGGGAAAGAAGGAGAGGGAAAGCTCACTGTTCCAGACTGTGTTTTACACAAACTAGTACTTAGCATAGTGTAACACTACTAGCATCACATAGCTACTAATGCCTTCTAACCATCATCCTCCATTAACTCTTCTTGTGGGTAAATCCAATAACATACATTGTTTGTTTTGGTCAAACAAATGTTTTCAGGCCTGAGATTTAAGATGTGAGTTAAAAAGTTGATTAGGAAACTCTGTGTAACTCACCTTCAAAATACAGGTGTGATCCTGGTGGATGCTGCAGGACTGCACACCCCACTAGTGTGTGTGTGTCCTTCCCCTCTGCAGGAGAAAGGAACGACTATACTCACCACTTGGAGCTGCAGTTTGCACCTCCTGGGTAGTGCTTGCAGTGTTCTGTGTCTCTGGGGTGCTTGTCCTGGCTCCATCCAGTGCCAGCTGAAGGCTCTGGAGCTGTGATGTATTCAGATGCTCACGCTGTGACCTGGTAACCATGGCGGCATTTTCAGGGCCCAGGTTTGCTATTTGTTCTGGAGACAATGCCTAGGAGAAATAAAAGCCAGAGAAATTGGTTTAGGCTGTCAATTACACAAGGCAGGTAAGGAATCAGAAGTCAGCACTGCCTTGCATTTGGAACAAGAGGAAGTAGCTTTCAACATTGTGTTGCTATAAAAAAAACCTCAATAGACCTTAAAACCCCCCTCTGCATTCATTTACTTTACTGACCATTCATCTGTCTCTCACCCTTCTCTTTGTTGCTGGGATCTGACAGTTTGAAAAAGCTTTCTATGCCAACACTATATTGAACACTTCTTCAATATATTGCTGGAGTTTAATTTTCCAGCCATTTCTTTTCTGGTCTGTTCAAACAATGATGACACTGTGTATCCTCTTGTTTTTGTCATTTATTTCCTCTTACATCTGCTCCCAGAGAACCTCACTTGAACCTATGTTTGACCTTTGATTATAGTTAGCAGTAATGCAACAAGATGAAAAAAACCATGCTTTAATTTAATTATTTAATTTTCTCATTTAGATTGAAAATCTTCCAAATTTGGTCATGTTAAAACTTGAGTTTAAAAATGAAAGTCGGCAATCATAATCTTACAGTAATTGTCTGATATCACATAGCAATTAACCAGTTTGTAAAGCCTGCATGTATTGGGTATGCTGGATTGCTTTGATCCTAGTTAACATTCTGCAGTCACAAGGATTTTAGCCCTTCTACAAAGCAAGCCTAGTTTGCTGCAGTAATTCTGTATCCAGGTTCTACTTTAGAAAGACTAAATTCCCCTTCCAAGTAGGTCAGACAATAGAGCAAACCCTTCCTGATTTTTCTTTGTCTGCCAAATGATGTGCTTTTTTAAACTGAATAAACACATGTAGATGCCTATGGGTCCAGAAATTCTGAATTGAGCCTCTTCTTAACTCAATTAATGTCCATAATGTTTCATAAATCAGAAACTGAATAATGTATTCAGCCATAAAATGAAGTTACACAAAACTTTTGCAAAAGGAAAATCTGCTTTGAATGTTTCAAATACTGAAAACTTCTTCCAAGAAGGTGCCCTGTTATTCATTAAGCACATTTTGTAGCATCGTTACCATTCTCACTAACAACACGTGCTATTTGAAGGAAATTTTACAAGGTGCTATAGACCTTCAGTTTTGCCTGTTTTTCAAAGAAACAGTTGCACAAAAGACAGTTCAAGCTCATCTAAACTGTCAGTGGTACTGTGAAGAATAGTTAATGTTCAAGGGGTTTTTCTCTTTTATGGAAGCTGACACAATTAACTATCTGTTTTGCTCATCTGTCCATAGGTACATTGCTTGCCTGAGCATCTGAAAGAGAACGGCATAGGCAGAATACTAATCTTGTCACTAAGTCAAATAAAGTCTGGGGCAGAGATCTCAAGATGCAAGTTCTTATTTCTGGTCTACGTTCAGATCTGACGTAATTAGGTGGAATTCCTTTCCATCTGTATCTGCTGTACAAGATGGTTTTTAGAGCTAACCTGGGAGAATGTTGTCAAATTTTAGGATAATAGAAAAGCTCTTACATAGTCAGCAGAGAGTAGCTATGATAGCATCCTTGCTAATGTTAATAAACAGAGAAGAAAACTCATATCTGAATATATGGTTGGAAGAAAGAGAGTCTGTTCCCTGCTTTCCAACCCTAGACCTTTGCTTTTTCCTTGGGATGCATTCTGAAGAATAAATAAAGCTTATCTAGCATATTTTACGGGCATCACAAATACAGATGATATAGCTGAAAGTTAATGTTTCAGATCCTTGACTGCCTCTCACTTAACACATTCTTCACACAATTCTTGCTGAAACCCAAAACCAAACTATAGATCAGTGCTGCAGTTTATTTATACTAGGGTAAAAATGATAGAAATTCGGTCACATCATCAATAACCAAGCTCTTACTTGGAAAATTTCAGGAGGTATAAGTCTTATTGCCACAGGCTGGAAATATGGCATCAAGTTTTTATCAAAAGCTTTTAATTCATCCTCATTCAAACCACCTAAAAAGCCAAACCACAAAAGGAATAGAACTCAGTTAATACTCTTTTTATTATTTTTAGGAAAACACAAATTTTAAGCATTCATACAAAACATCTAATAAATGGTTTACTTCAGTGTGTTGTGGAGAGAGATACTGGTTCTTTTTTTTTGTTTTCTTTCATTATATTCCAGCATTATAAACCATCTGACTTTAACCACCTGAATGTACTCTATGGTATGGAATGTACTCTACCTGAGTTACTTTTGGAAACGAGAGAGTGATAAAAAACAATAAAATCATAAGCAGCATTATTAGGGAATGCTTGTTCTCAGCCTCTTCTGATACAAGATTAGGAAGTGGAAGGATGCACTGGGAGTTCTTCACTCATTAGGTACTTACAGTGTGGAATCATTGCTGCAGGCATCAGGGATCCTAAAATTTATGAGTTCAGTGTGCAGTTAAGTGATCACAGGGAAAAAAAGTCCATGAACAAAATTGTGTGGGACCTCTGGCTCAGGAAGTCTCAGAGACTGTGAGGACACTCTGGAGAAGTATCACTCCAGGCTGACAACCCTGCTGCTCTTTTGCCCTTCCCCAGGCAGCCTACTCTTTCCACTGTTGGAGGCAGGATGCTAGGTCAGCTAGAGCAGTGCTCTGGCCCAACACAGCCATTCTTGTGGCAGCATGACTGACAAACAGTGAGTGGGTTTGAAAACCTGATTGGTTTCACCTTCCTTGATTTACCCATTCCAGCTTACAGGACCCAAATGACTTCAAGGCTATGCCCTCCAAAGTCGGTTTGAGTGGACTGAGAGAACATTATGGACTAGGATAACACAAGTTTTCCTTAGTGTTAATGAAATTGCTGGATGTCCATCCCTGCAGGTGACTGCTCTCTAGAAGAAATGCCTTTTCCCAGCCTAGAAAAAAGCCCTGCTCTGTGAACCTGTCTCTTCATGCTTCATAACAATGCTTCAGAACCATCACCATCTGGAGTCTGATTTTTGTTACCTGCTATAGTACCAATTTCCTGTAAAACAGAGCCGTTCCAGCTGGTAGCAGTACCAAACACAGATTCTGTCATCTTCTTAAACTGCCTCAGAACAGGGGTGCTACAAAACAGCAGGCCAATTCTTGCAACAGCAGCACTGTAAAAGCAACAAAGTTAACGTTACATGCTGCAATTACATAAATATGCCTGAATATACTTAGTCTGCTGTAAGAAGTCTGTAAACCCATTTTCCATTCAAAATTTATGTACACAAACTGCATACAAATGTTTAACGCTTTGAGCAAAAACCTGGTTTTCTCAATGCAATACTTAAATGGTGAGATATAAATGGCAGAGGAAACCTAAAATAGAATATATTTTAAGTATCTAGTGTACACCTTCTGCAATAGTTATTACCTTTCTAAAAGCATTTAAAATGTAAAATAGCATCCTTTAGGTTCTGGGAATCTTGAAGGAAAAAAAATGCACCATAAATGTTATCAACAGAGATACTAATAAATATTTCATTAAGTATTAAATACATTACCTGAATTCAGCAGTCCTTATGGACATGATTTCTGTGGAGTTCAAAGCACAGAGAATAGCTCCTAATCCAACTAAATCAAAGCTTTTCAGTGTACTGATTGTGTGGCCAGAGTCTTCTAGAAAACCTTGCAAAATAGATCTTGCCTACAAGGGCAGTAAAATATCATGCATGAACAGAGTAAATATAATTGAAGGCTTTGTTAATAAAGCTCAAAATCTCACCAGAAGCCATGGACCATATGTACTCCTGAGGCTCCCTGATACAATTAACTGGAACTCTGCCATGTTCAAGAGCAGCATTGTCACCACCTATATGTGACTCTTACAGAAGGCACTGTTACACAACCACTTCCCAAGCGCAACTGATTTGAAAGCACTTTGTACCTCTGCTTGTGACCCATGTCACAAGCAAACACTTCACCAGAAGAAACAGGCATTGAATCACCAGCAGAACTGTCCAATTCATTTAAATTGCTGTGAGAAAATGAATTACTCAAGGGGATCAATATAAAATTTTTAGGTTTTCCTAATCCTCAGGTTGTCTTGCCTTATTCAAGTGTCATATATAGGTGATGATCTGTGTTTAGGCATATTTTTCAGATATGAATGGGACATTGGTACTAAAATGCTTCCACAAGCCTAAGTCATTTAGAATAGTGCTCATTCTAAGCTGACCATTTAAAAACTGTGTGTCCAGCTTAAGCCTGCTGCCAAGGCATCCTCCAAAGTCAGCAAAAGGAGTAAGCATCTTCCAAGATTTCCTATCTATCCACAATGCTGAGCCTCAAATGACTAGCTTAAACTAGCTGCCTAACTTCTAGACAACTGAAGTTAGGTAGGATGAGCCTCTTAACCAGCTATTCTTACACCAGGAAACCTCAAAAGCCAACTAATATTTTATAAAATCCCCCCCCCCCAACTGCTTCTTTACGACGGTGCTCTTCAGAACAAGAATCTATTACATAGATTTGTGATATTTTGTCAAAGCTGCCTGCCACCATACAGCATCTGTGCAACTGAGGAGCCCTGATGGTATGGGTCCCAAAGTCAGAAATATGCTGCCAATTGCATATACAATAAAAGCTTTTAACTCTTTTTATGAAAGTCCCGTTGACATAACTAGAAAGGAAGATGTGAGGGGCATACTTGCTAATAACTTAGGCTTCTATGGCAGTGGATGCTGGGGTTGGGGGCACCCTAGCTCTTCTGTGATTACTCTTAGGAAGGGTTAGTATCTCGTAGCAGTAGTATCTATTCTAGGGCTAGCGTGAGATGAGCTGCTGACCTCTTTCTACTATTTAGTGGGCAAGTGCTAAAGAATACATTCATCAATCACTTTTAATTGTGATGGTGACATCCTCTGGGCCATCTCACCAGGGAAGCCAGCAGCCAGGCAGACGTCAGTGCTGACCTACCTGCCCACTTTCACTGGGGTCACAGCTGCAGAAAAGCAGCAGGAGTAGTGTGGATTCCTGTATCTGTTTCTAGGACTTCACTCCCAACGGGTGTGAATCCAGGGCCTATCACCAGGAGTACCTTCAGAAACATACTCACCTGGGTTAGAGTCCATCCTGTTTGCTGACTAAGTACAGAAACGGTGTCAACAGAATGCAAATCCAGCTCTTCAATTTCATGTTTGGTGAGTGCCAGAGCAATGCGGCCCAGGGAAACAATATGATAACTCTTCCAGTCTGGCAGCGATCCCCAAACCTTTAGAGGAGGTTCATTAATGTCTAATGGATCATTATGTATCTTCCGGTATATACACCATTCTCAACCCCCTTGATTTATAAAGTCGCAATACCAGCAATATGCTTCCTTGCACACCAAAGGCAGAGCTTGTGTATTGTGAAGGTTTTTGAGGTTCTACACTAATAATGGTTAGTTCATCTAAAAATGCTGTAAGTTGTACAGCTTGAGCTTGTTGATAAGTCACCACAGGGACTCCTGGAAATGTTGCTGTACAAGTAAGTACCACTAAAACCAATGAAAATGCAAGTCTGTGCTGAGATCCACACGGCTACACCACAACCATGAAAGCAGCACCTGGACAACCCAGGCTTCCACAGTCGCTGCAACTACTCTGGTAGAGTGACTTTAAATTGCCTTTGTGACCAGTTATTCTGGCTCAGTCATTGACCAGAAAAGCAGAAATCAAAGTAGAGAATCAGGTGATACAGACAAACAGCCAATTACTAAAGTTCTGATTTCTAGCTTGTGTGCATGCAATATAAAAAAAGTTAATAATTTAAATGTGTTTGTATATATTGATACAGTTACATCTGTAAAGCTCTGCAAAAACAAAGAAATAAGCAGGGGCTCTTCTAAACCAGTACCAATGTATCAAAACTGACAAAACTGACAGTGGTTTTAACCTTATCTGTGATATAGTTACAGTGATTCAAAAACTGTCACAGATCAACTCTAAGAAAATTTTGATTTCAGGAAAAGGTCTGTCAGAATAAAGAACAATGAAATCCCATCAACAGCTGAATCTGCAGGGGGTAGAACTGCCAATTAAGTTTAGTTGGAAATGACAGAACACAGCGATCAGTGGTCAGTATCTCTTAGAATGTGTACAATTGTCTTTACAGAAAAAAGACACTGTTTTTTAGCTGGAGGAAGTGACTTGAACAAGACAGGTATTATACAAAGCTCCCTGTGAAGGTTTCCTGTATTCCAGCAATTTTACCTTATGTCAGTCAATACATGACAGTTTTCTAGTACATGATTGTGCTGCTAACTCCACATAGAAAATTGAAACTAAAAGCCCAGTCCTAGGCTGAGTTGATCATTCATGCTGATTCATGAAAATATTTATTCCATTTTCAGAATAACTACAATAGAACATTAAAAAAAAAAAAAGGCCAAAGCTAGTGAGGACTTGCTGAAGGAGAACCTCTATGACTGCCTACTAAATAGCGTTTGCACCTTCAGATACATATGAAACTGCACAACCTGCATAAAATAAAGGGATGCATCTCTGGAATAAGATACTCCTTACACAGAGCTGCAGACTATCTGCTGTTCATAGCAATGGGCATATCCAACACAGAGCAGCCTCAGAACTGCCAAGGTATATCCAACACAGAGCAGCCTCAGAACTGCAGAGGTACTTTTCTCAACTATGACCCTCGGGTTAAGGATTTGTTTAAAAGATGCTTTGCTGGGCCTGAGTTTCCACCAGATCTTTTATGCTGGTTTTACAATGTCATAAAGAACAGAAAAAGAGTCTAAGCCTGGGAAATTTCAATCTTTCCCAAAGAAAATAGATAGTAAAAAAGCATTAGCCCAATTTTAAAGCTCTTAATTCTCTAGCTTAAGAGATACATGAAACCCATGCAGTTAATAAATGTCGTGTGTCTATTTCTTGATCTAGGTCATAAACTACAGAATTTGAAGTACTTCATAAATAGTATTATCTGACAGTGCTGGATGAAATCTCAGATATAATGATATAAATAACACAACACATGAAACTGAAATACTCCTTTGTCCTCATTCACCTAGAGACTACAGATCCATACATCTGTTACTATCACAGCTTGGAGACCTTTCACTTACGAGTGAGCTAAGCTTCTTTCTTTCATTAGACAATCTGATAACTAGACTTTTTGAATTAGTTTGGAACAATGAGCAGTACACAATTTCTTTTAGGGAAAATTAATCGATTAAGGAGAAATTAAAGCTGGCTTAATCAAACATTTAATCAAAGATGCCCTTTAGTTAATAACATAACAACATCGTATGCACATAATTACGAAGAGCTTTCCCTGTATTGTCTGCTTTCTCATGCTTGACTTTCACTGTAACAGCCTGTTGCATTTTGCAAATTAATATATAGGAAGTCTGTCTAGCAGCAATCTGTTCTCAAATACTCATATAGACAGAGTATATGTTCATGTAGTGCACTACAGATCTGTGTATCTTTGAATTGCATATAGCTGGGATATGAGTGTATTAAACTTGTTGGCAATTTCTCTACAGCAGGTATCACTCTGTAGGTATATGATTATACCGCACTGCTGTAAAATGTTTTAGTTCCCACTATCTTGGATAAGCACTGGCTTTATTTTCTTCTAGGATTGTATTTTTTTTCCTCTCCCTTTTCCTACCACATGTCTCATGCTGACAGAAGGAAGATGTTTTGGGAAGAATGCATTTCACGCAGTGGGCTGTTGTCCTGCTGCAACAAGGCAGCAGAAACAAAATTGCAGGGAGTCACCCTCTGCCTTTGGGAATCTGGTTAGTGCTATTTCTCTTCAAGCAGTTGCAGTACAGGAGTTTTAGAAGTGGAGTTTCATTGCTAAAAACTGCACTGTTGGTCTTATCTACCCAAAAGTCATAATCAGCTCCCCTATTTTGGCTGCAGCTGGTGGTTTAAGGAGATGCTGCCTGGGCCCCCCTTGTCCCCTGCTCTGCTTTCCTCCAGAGGTCACAGCCTCAGATCTCCAAGTATCTGCACTTGTCCTACTCACAACCAACTGCAACTTGTAGATGCTTCCTAACCTCATTCTGTCAGAATGATCAGATGGACCCTAAAAATGACTTTTAAAATGTTAGATCATTTTGACAGAAGAAGACTGCAGAGCAGCTAGGCATGCAGAGATGGAAAACAGATACTGGTGACAGGAAGCTGAAGACCAGCTGGAGATGGTAACCTTTTCACCTCTGGGTTTTCTGCAACCAAACCAACTTGTTTTACTGCACCCTAAGGCCTTTCCTTGCTGAAACACAGTATGTTTGGGTTCCCTGGCAGTGCAGACAACCACAAAGCAGCAAGAGGTCACCCCCAGGGAGAAGCGCAACACCAACAACAGGGGTGGAGCGAGGTCTGACTTCTCTCCCAGCCCACAGCTGGCCAAGACAGCACTGCTCAGAGCCCAGACACCTTGCTGATGCTCTGCGCCAGACACAGGGTGCTGAACTGCACCCCCCTCTGCCCTGAGTACTCTGGCACAGATCCTGTGCTGCAATGACAGATGAGGAGAGGCTTTAGACTCGCACTACTGCTGCTGCAGTACAGGCATCACGTACAGAATGAAGCTGGGACAGGTACCTTTCTGAGGAGCTCAAGAGGAGCTGCACTGCTGTATCCTGAAAGAAAGAGATGCCAGCAGTGCTGCAGGAATGGTGATGAGAGCTAAGACTACAGCCCTGTTCCTCTCCATCAATTTACAGCCTGGCAAATAGAGAGGTCTTCTTTCTGCTCTGCTTCTGTAACATTCACTCACCAGTAATATCCTAGTAAAGACAGACTAAATGCATGTGTGTTTTTTAACTCCCTAAAATTTCCCATCAATGGCTTGTCTCTGCCTGTGACAAGGAGGGAGAACAAGCTTTATTCAGCTAATAACAGTATCTCTCAGTCAGTTTGGTTTTACACAACTGTAAAATATATTTAACATTAATGTAGACAGTTTAATGCACCAAATTTAATTCTCAGCAGATCAATCAACAGCCTATAGTACTGCTTGCTGATTTTTCATTTCTGAAAGAAAACTGAGAAGCAAGCAACTGAAAAGAAATTAAAAGCACTTAAGCTTTTCAGCTGCCAATAGCTCAGAAATACTTGCTTGATAACTCTAAAGCAAGGGCAATATTCTTCTATCACCATCTCATATTATTTTTCTGATAAACAATAGATATACTTGCAGCAGTAGTGACGTTGCCATAGCACAGTTATTTTAGAACTGCACAGTTCAATAACAGCAAATCAAATTACGGATTTAATTTTCCTTCACAGACAGGACAGTTACCTGCTTGGCTTTTTCCTTCAAGGCAATAAGCTGAGATCTGTTAAAACCAGAGACAGTCCCAAGAAGTTCCACATTTTTGTCAAAAGTCCCTGAGTCCATGCATTTCAGTTCGTGAACTGACCAGAAAACATTTGCTTCTGCTAATTTAATGATTTCATCTGAAGAAGGAGCTCTGGTTCCCAAACAATCTGGAAAAGAAGTCAAACAGCAAGAGTTTTCTTCAAGGAGACCGAAAAAAAGAAATCAAAGCAATATGTAGAGATTTAAGAAGGTGACAGTTTCTGAATTAACTGCAGCTGATGAGATATCAATAAATTAATTATCTTGCAATGAAATAACTTCTTTAAATATTTACATTGTTAAATATTAATATCGTTAAATATTTACATTGTCCTAGATATAAAACCAGAATTTGGCTAACTTGTAAGAAATCAGTTGTATACTTTGTCTTCCAAAGGTAGCGCATGCTGGAAGAGAAAACAACAGCAGACATACTTCAAACCAGCTACAATACAGGATGGCACAATAAAATTAAAATCTGGATGTGTGCAACAAGAACAACCAATATCTTGCAAGTCTATTTCAAGTCTAATTCCCTAAAGGCATCAAAACCCAGGCAAGAGCTCATTCTCTGGTAAAACCATTCTTCTCAGGGATCCTTGAATTAACAGAATGAAATGCAAATCTTTGGGATGACCTTGGTGGAAGTCTCCATACAGCTATGTCATTGTTCACAGAAAAATGTTGCAGCTGAATAAACTTCACATTCAAACAGCTCATATGTGATTCCAGTTCAACAGGAAAAATAACAGACATGAGAGGTCCTTTTACTCTGAAATACCCTGACAAAGATGTATGTCTTGCAAGACTTGCCTGACATTTAAACAAGCTGAAGACAGAAGCTGGCTGTGTCAGGGAAGCATGGTGCTTGCTCTTTATGTCACGCATGTTGTTAAAATGGCAGGATCTAGAGAGGGCTGTTCACTTACAGCAGAACTGTATGGACAGAAAAACTCCATTAAAAAAATCTCATTTATTGTCAGGTTCTGATGCTATGCATGGTCAAATGAGACAGTTTCCATTCTGTGTTTTAACAAATCCTGGTCTCTGTTGGCATAATCTACCTCTAATATTGATGGAAAGCAGAAATTAGAATCCTAATGTAGCTGCTTACTACTGTCTCTCCCGTCACTAATTTAGGAAAACCTTATTAAATAATTATCTAAACCAAATAATCCCTACATGTCTTCAGATGTGGTTGATACCAGTAAAAAGCAAGAACTTCACAGATGCTGTGCCTAAGCTAAGCTCTCCCAGATAGACAAAGTGAGGGTGTGCAAAGTAGATTTGTACTTTGAAAGGTGGCAGAGGAGGGATTTATTTGCATCAAAGAAAGCTGCAGTAGTGGGTAGAACACCAAAAAGACTGAATCTGTTGAGCAAACGAAAATGTTGTTCAGCTTCCACTGTACCAGCTGACATTCTGCTCTCCCTTTACACCACCCTCTTGTTAAGCTGCATTGTTTCACTTTCCCCTGCTGCAAAAGGTCAGCTTTTATCATGTAAATACTACCCATCAAGACACAATGCAGTTCCCTTCCCCAAGTCAAGTAAACCTAATATTTTGTGTTCTTACAAAAAACACATTGATTTTATTATTTGTAACACACCAGATACACTGGTGCGATTACAGAGGGAAGTACTAATTAGACTCCTGGCTTTGCTTCCTGTATCTGATGCTACTTCACTCTTCCTTTTGCTGTATAATTGCATTTAGCTTGATGAAGAACATATAGTATATATAATATAATATCTCAGTGCTTGAAGTAAGTAACTTGAATTCTTTTTCTGCATTGCCATTGCTTTCTAGTAGCACCTCAGACACACAATCTCTGAGTTTTACCTCCTATTTTCCATTTTGCCCTAAGCACTACTTTTTTTCTTGATGCAGACATAGAAGTAAGAACTCTGACACTGTTAGTTGTTACTGTTATTAATATTAGTTTACAATGGGGCTGTGAGAAATGTAAAATAGCAGGTTGATACCATAAACAGCATCAGCCATATTACAGAACCATTTTCATAATACCCAAATTTCTAGTTACTTACAACCATATCATAATATCAGATGAGCCAAATCAGCCATAAAATTTCATTCCTTATTGAAACCACTGTGTGAGTTGTGTGGAGTTGATGTTTGGTAACAGAACTTCAGTGCCACACTTGAACTGTGGAAATATTTCTTAGACTAGCGTGAAAAATCCTTTAATTTTTTATCTTCCAGATTTCCCCCTCAGCTGAGCTCGTGCACCCCAAGTGAATGACAAGTCCTCATAGCCCTGGAGCCCAGTTACCCATTGACAAAGACCATTAGCTTCACTGGCAGGTTTATATTGGTCCTTGCAATGCAGATGAGAATGCTCTGCAACTGTGCTGTACGTCAGTTAGTGTACTAAAAGAAGTCTTTGGGAGTCATGTTGTTGTGATCTCGGCCTAATAAAGTACATGTAAGGACGCATGCAGACAGAATTGTCTGATGCTGAACCTCAAGTCCTGTGCCCCATGTTTAAAGAAAAATGATTGGTGATTTGATGGTTTACTTGTTAAAGGAAGAGTGAATTTCATTCATACAGGTAAGGCTAACACTCTGCTATTCCATCAGATAGATTCTGCATTTTTTAGAGCATGTTAATTGTCTAATGACTCCTCTGATCAACAGAGGTGATGCTTTTTTTCAGGCTATGTAAAAATACAACTCTGTAGAACACCCTCTGTCTCTCTCTGTATACAAATACAGCAGTAACAGGAGAAAACTCGTTCCCAGAGATGCATAGTTATCATTATACAAGCAGATGGATTTCCATGGTGCCTCAACAGCTTGCTGAGAGCTTGGACCTGTATTCTCTTAGGCAGAGAACCAATGGGGAAATTTTCAAAGACATAAATGCAAACAGCAACAAACTCCTTGAAATTGCTGGGGTCTAAATTCCCATTATCACTTTAAAAGCCTCCCCCCTAGCAAGGCTGTTATCCATCACATAGGATGGCATAGCTTAAAAATTCTGCCTGGGTGAATTTCAAGTAAGAGAAAGAATGAAGTTATTGCAGTAACAGAATATAGTCAAAGAATGTACCTTATATGAAGAAAGTAATCCATTTGTCACTAGAAATAAGGTCACTAATAGATTAGTTTGGTTGCCAATTAAAATACTTTTTAGATTATAACAAACTTTGTCCATTTGGAGAAATAAAACACGGTGCCACCAATGCTGATTTAAGAACAGCCAAGTCAACGTATGCCTATGTCTGACAAAAGATTAACTATGTGCAATCCTTTGGCAAAAGAGTAACTTGTCACCTTTATAGGTTTTTAATTCAAGGATTTTCACTTAGATTACACGGAAAAAGTTAAGCAAAAAAGTAAAAATAAACAAAACCTTCTAACTCAAATAATTAATCTTTCTCCTTTGTGCAGTCAGACAAATTCCAGAAGATGCTTAACTCTGCAATCCGGTAACGATATTGTTTCAGCAGTTGCTCAATGTATCAGACAACCATGGGCAAGAGAAAAAAGACCAACTGGTTTTGCTGTAAGTCTGAACCTCTAAGTTATTTGAGGCTTTGCTTTTTGTTGTTTGGCTTCTCAGAATGTATTTGATGATAAAGTGAAACAAAAAAGTCTGTTTGAACTGCACCAGCACAGCCCAAAACAGCAGCATTGTAAATCTGTAACTTTGCACAGATACCATGTGAAATACTGACCAGATCCGGTGACAGATGATTTGATGTTGGCAGTGCCATTGGAGACAGATTCAAATACCGTTGATAGAAGCTCTTCAGCTGAAGAAATTGGTCCACTTGTCTTTGCTATTTGTAAAATGATATCTGGGAACTTCAAAAGGAAAGAAAGTAAGACTTTTCCCTTTTAAAACAAATCAGTTTGCAGAGAAAGGTTGTGCAGATCTCAGCAAAGTAGGGCTTAGTAAGAGATCAGCCTCCTTCCTGTATGTGCAGATGTTCAGAAAAGGAGAGTAAATTTGCTGCTACTCAAAAGGTCAACAGCATACATCTGAGGGGAAAAAAAGGAGGAAACAAAGCAAATTCTGAATGATTCTCCCTCTCAGCTACTGGCAACACCTGAAGAGTGTCTGATTGCAGTTTGTTGTCCAGACCCTCCTGTAACCATGAGTTCCATCATTTCAGTGTATGTAGTATAGAAAGTACTTTGTCTCAAATTTGTCAGATAAGTGTAAGAATTGAGGGTAAGGACTCAATTAAATTAAGAGAAATAACTTCAGCTTATTCATGTATTTTAGGCATTTTTGACCTCTCTCCTCCACAGTGCTAGAGAACTTCCTTTTAAATTGAAGAGTCCTGTTCTATTTGGTCAATTATAAACATTATCTTCTGAGGAATATTTGCTGACTGCGCTCACATGTTACTGCTGAATAATTAGTTCTTCATTCCAGTATAGTTTAGTCCTATACATAAAAATTATAGGATTAGAAGAACTAAAGAGGGCAAAGAAACTACAAAGTGCAATGCTGAGGCTCAGTTATTGTTACGTATGCTACACTGGCCCTAGGGCCAAGGGCCATATGAGTAAATGCTAATTTGATTAGTATGATCTGATTAACAGGATAAGAAACACAACTTTCATGGTTGGAAGGGAGGAAACAACACTGCAAGGTATAAAGTACTAAAAATGTTTGAGTCTCCGTCACTATAAAAGCACTGTGTTTTTTTCCTACATGACAATATATAACTATCATTGTATACATGAAAATAATGCCAACCTCATGAAGTTCAACTAAGCCAAGTGCAAGATGCTACACCTGAGTCAGGCCAATCCCAGGCACAGCTACAGGTTGGGTGGAGAAGAGATTCAGAGGAGCCCTGCAGAGAAGGACTTGGGGGTGTTGGTTGATGAGAAACTTTATGTGACCCAGCTTCAGTGCATGCTCGCAGCCCAGAAAGCCAACAGGATCCTGGGCTACACCAAAAGGAGCGTGACCAGCAGGTCGAGGGAGGTGATCCTGCCCCTCTGCTCTGCTCTCTTGAGACCTCACTTGGAGTATTGTGTGCAGTTCTGGTGTCCTCAAC
>JAOEHY010018319.1:0-14606 GCA_025447955.1 Psilopsiagon aurifrons | reverse complement strand
TGGGTCAGGTGCCCTGTCTCTGCTCCCTCCTGGCTTCCCCTCCTCCCTGGCAGAGCATGAGGCTCCAAAAGTCCTTGTCGAGACCAAACATCACTAAGCCATAACTAAAAACATTGGTGTTATCAGCGCTGTTCTCAGGCTCAAAGTCAAAAACACAGCGCTGCACCAACTACTAAGAAGGAGAAAAATGACTGCTACTGCTGAACCCATGACAGGTATATATATCAATAATACCAGATTAGCATAGGTGGTGGCAGTTAGCGTGCACTCTGTTGACTAAGGACTCAGTGCTGAATAGCTTGGCCCCTGCAAAGCTGCTTGCTAGATCTGTGGTTCTTTTCCTTTGTTATATTTAATTTTGTGACTCCTCCATCCCTTTACCCCCAGCTTTGACAGAACCTAACATGGTTCCAGCATCTGCTCAGTCCTACAGGGTCAGGAGTGAAGATGTGGTAACAGACATCTGCATCCTGAAGGGAAAAGAGTGGGAGAGAGATTACTTGATCGATTATCACTGCCACTCTCTCAGCACTGCTCTGCAGATGTAAGCTCTGTAGCTCAGGTGTCCTGAACAGACCTGCTCTTTCTTTCCCTCTCAGCACCAGGTTTCAGCACCTCACCTCTTGCTTTGCTTTTCTCCACCACTTTTTATGCAGCCCAGGCTCTGAGAAGCACCCTTGCTTTCATAACCTTCCGGCAGGCTACCAGGAGCAAAGCACATCTGGCATCACCGTCCTCCCACATACCAAAAGAAAACTCTCTTTGCCCATAATATGTCTTTAGGACAGGAAGGCAGTCTCAGGTAGGAAGATATCTTATTGCATATTAACTTCCCAAAGGATGACCTTCTAAACTCACTTAAGAACTAGTAAGAGCTGTAGGAAGCATGTTCCCTGGTGTTTGAGATGCTATATGAGCCAAGGGGATGCACACAGTGAGTGCTGTAGCTCCCTATCCCATTCTGCAGATGCGGTACAAAGGCTGTGTAGGTGACACTGAGCACCACAGCAGTGGGTGTGGATGGCATGTCTCACTAGAAATTCTATCTCATTTTCAGCAACATATTGAGGATCATGCTTGAACCACAATTATCCTTAGGAGTTTATTTTCATTATTTTCCCATGGCACTGAAATTAGTCAGAATAAACCATAAGTGAACTTGATCATAAGGGTCTTCTCCAACCTAAATGGTTCTATGATTCTATGAATGCATTATAAAATAGCTATGAATATTCTTGGCTCATTTATTCAGATTTTCTCATGAATTAATGTATTTTTAAAGGCAGAAGACATGATTAATTCACTTAGTTTGATCCCTTATATATCATCTTCCATAGAAATTGCTTCTCTTACTGCTTTGTTGAGACCAATAGCGTGTTACTGGCTAAAGAATAGATTCTAGAAAGAATATTGTCGTCAATTTCCAGGAACCAAAAAAGGTGAATTGAGCCAGTTATTTTACCTGTAAATGTAAGAGTAAATTTTAATTGGAATTTCATGGGATTCAGTCAGCAACTTGATAAAAGTCCTTTTCAAATATGGTATTTACTTTCTAAAAAATTTCATACAGAAATCAAACAGACTAAACATACTATGCCACAAAATTGTTGAATTGTAATGCATTTTCTCTTTTTTATTGTTTCATTTTACCTTTCCCATATTTCCAGTTCTTTATTAAAATATGGTGAACAGAACTGTAATTCTAGCTTTATCAATGACTGCCTCTTTTTCTGAGGATGAAACATTCGCTCTTTCTCAATTATTCTCCTGTGTTCATATTCAAAGACTTGATTAGGTTTTTGGTTTCTGCAAGGCACTGGATCATATTATTTCACTTATTCACTGCAAAATATGCATCTTCTCAAAGTTAGTAACCTTTTTTATATCTGCAGTTTAGTCATTGCTTGTATAATCATAGAATCATAGAATAGTTAGGGTTGGAAAGGACTTTAAGATCATCTAGTTCCAACCCCCCTGCCATGGGCGGGGACACCTCCAAATAAACCATATCACCCAAGGCTATCTACAACCTGGCCTTCAACACCACCAGTGGTGGAGCATTCACAACATCCTTGGGTAACCCATTCCAGTGCCTCACCACCCTTACTATAATAACTTCATCCTTATATCCAATCTAAACTTTTCTCATGTAAGTTTGAGCCCATTACCCCTTGTCCTGTCACTACAGTCCCTAATGAAGAGTCCCTCCACAGCATCCCTATAGGCTCCCTTCAGACACTGGAAGGCTGCTATGAGGTCTCCACACAGCCTTCTCTTCTGCAGGCTGAACAGCCCCAACTTCCTCAGCCTGTCTTCATACAGGAGGTGCTCCAGTCCCATGATAATCCTCGTGGCCCTCTTCTGGACTTGTTCCAAAAGGCACCAGAACTGCACACAATACTCCAAGAGAGGTCTCACAAGAGCAGAATAGTGGGGCAGGATCACCTCTCTCGACCTGCTGATCGTGCTCCTTTTGTTGCAGCCCAGGATGCATTTGGATTTCTGGGCTACAAGCGCACACTGCCGGCTCATGTTCATTTTCTCATTGACCAATACCCCCAAGTCCTTCTCTCAGGGCTGCTCTGTATCTCTTCTCTGCTCAATCTCTTATCTCTTATCTGCTCAACCTGTCTTGAGCTCTGTTGCATTAAGGCAATTTAATGGGGCCTACCCTACAAAGAGATTCAGATCCCTCTGTGTGACTGATCTGTCATCATTATTTGCCACTTAATTCCTCAGGCATATTTATACCTCATTATGAAATATTTCTTGGAGATTTCCCAGCTATCCTCAAATGATTTGCTTCAAAATCAGAAGCTAAACAGCAGCTCTTAGACTGGCCCTATGCCCAAGTTAGTGATCTCTCCTGAGATGCAAGGTGATTAGTTTAGGAATAATTTACAAGAATCCAAATATGCTGCTTCTAGGATTTGAGCTGGTAATTCTTGATGGCATTTCATTCTGCTATATATCTGGTATATCTTTAGTACCCTATGAAAATTCTTAAGTTTATATTTCATTCTACATCACGTGGATCACCGGGCATGCAACCATCCAACAAACTGGATGTTTGCATAGGAAAATAATATTTGATAATGATTCCCCACTGACAAAATTGAGGAATCATTATCAAATTCTGTTTTCTGAGATACACTATTAGGTCCATTCTTAATCTGCATAATTTTAAAAATATTCTTATTTCTTACCTTTTAAACTGGTAGTGGCACAGTTCACTAGTCCTTCAATTCATTCCCTAAAGAATACTGTTAACTGAAATAGTTTAATTTTTAGAGTTTATGGGGATAGTCTTCACCATTATAATGTCTCTTTTAGAAATAGAGAATCTTTCAAGTAACATGAGTGAAATAATAAATGAGACACCATCCAATTGCATGTAAAAATTTTCTTTGAAGCAAAAATCACTTAGGTGCTTTAAAAATAAATAGAAATGGATTTATTAGTACACATTCCTGTGCATTAACTATATTAGTGCACATTGCTATGCACTAACTTTCGGTATGACCTTGAAATTTGCTCTGATTAATGGAGAAAGGGAAAGAAAAAAGAAGAACATTAAGTGAACAAGACTTTTGTGCTTGTTTTTATAAGAACAGCACTAAAATCCTGTGAACAGGTATAAAATCCTGTAGTTTTACAGTCCATTTTATGTGTTCATAAATGTAGTAGTAATTTTGCTGTAAAGGAGCATTTACATTTAATTGTGCCTCCTAACAGCAAGATCTAAAACAATTTCCCTGAACAAATAGTGCTAAATTTTTTTTCCATCTCTTGAAAGGGGTCAATATAGTATGCTTTTGACTTTTATTATTATGACTCAAGGAAAATAATAAAGTTGTGAGAATTATACAGGGTTTTGATTCCTAGATACACAAAAATGTTTTGTAGTGTTTTGAAAGGTTCAGAAAATTGAATCAAATTAACAGCTCTTTCTAGAGTGATCCAGATTAGGAAAATAATTGCTTCCAGCTTCTTGTTGATTTTCCTTGAGAAAGCATTGCTCACATCAAGGCTTCTCCTTAATTTGCTGTTTGGTATCTCAGCAGGTTTATTAACTTAGACATGGAATCACTCTGAGAATGGCTGATTAACTTCAGATTTTGAAGCAAGTCATTCATTGCTTGCTGCACAATTTATGCCATCCAGCATAAATAAACTTCAAGGTTGAACAGTGGCAGATGTTGATGAGGATAGAGGAGTCATATAAAGTTTGTATGTCTTTTCTCAGTACAGTACTTTGAGAGAACCAAGGTGCAGCTGCACACACAGACATGTTACAGATTTCCGGAGGTAGGAATGCTGGATTGTAGCAGAGAAGCAGTAGCAAGCAGCCAGGGCACAAATATCTTAGCTGCTATTACTTACAATCAGAACAGTATGTCCTTAAGCAGTGTCTATACCATGATCCATTTCTTTCTACAGTGATGCTTCTGCAGCTAAGCTGGCACACTGATTATCTAGTAGCAGTTATTTCAGTAAAGAAACAATTTCTTATTCCAGTTTCAGAGATCAAGATGACTAACAACAGTAGAAGTATAGATATATTGATGCAAATATATATGCATTAGGGCATGGAGATAGTTCAGTTGTTTAAAACAGAGTGCCTGTAGCAAATATAATCATATTGAAAGAAATGCTGGTAGAATGCATGGATATATACCTAAGGTAGCTAGGAAATTAATTTTGCTGAGGAAAGAACCCACTAGGTAAAATTAAGCTTTGGCCAAAAAACCTGCACAGAAGACTGTGCATTCCTAAAGCTGTAGTTAAACAAAAAATGAGGCTCTAATAGAAACTGCATGTTGAAAATTTTCTGAGTTTCCTCTGAAATTTACCCATTTTAAATCTAACAGGAAGAAATTATTTTATTCATATGCTTGAGAAGGACAGGAATAATGTAGAAATCAGCTGTGGGGTGGTATTTGATGGTCTGATTGTCTTCAATATGTCGCCAGATGATGAATCAGATATTTAAAGCTATTGGCAAAACACCCAAACATGAAGCAAGGATATGTAAACAGAAGAGCCTATAAGAGATGGCAGTTCAACAACTTATCTTCTCAACACTGGTAAAACATCAGATGGAATTTTTAAACATTTCTGGGTCTTGTGCATCTGTGAATCTATGAAACATAGCAATGGAAAAGTGATCACATGGAAAGCACTCAGAATGAGAAAGAACTCAAATGAACTGTAGTTTTGTAGTCTTGAGAAGATTGAGAAGGGTTGTCCAAAACCAGGGAAACAGGCATCTTGAGATTAAAGAATACGCTGTTTTCCATGTCTGCTTGTCTGCCGTGCAATAAGGAGGAATGATGAGCTCTGCAGCAATGAGGATTTAGATGAGACATTAAGAAAACTGTTTAACAGTAAATTTGGTAAAACGTTAAGATCTGAGGTACCTGTGCAATTGTCGCACTGATGAGATTAAAGAATAGATCAGACAAGTGTCTGCCCAGTATTGCATAAAGGTGCTTCTGCCTCAGGGCAGAAGGATGTACCTTATGATTTGTGGAAGGGTCTTTTATATGATTTTACTGAATTCCCCACTGTCTTATACAATTACTGTGGTCTTTTGTTCCTTATGTCTTATGTGCTCCTACTGTCTGGGTTTGTTTAATTTCAAGTCATCTGTGGACTTCGCACAGCGCCCTACACTGAGATACATGGCTGTGGTCAGAGTAATGATCTCCAGATGGATGAGGCTCAGCCTTGCACAGGCAGGGGGACATCAGTGTGTGCTCTCTGGGGTCCCTCTACCCACACACCTTAGCACATCTGGGATGCTAATTTGTCACAGTGAAAGAGCCCAGCTGTTGTGTGGCAGAAAGGAGAGCAGATGAATTCAAAGATATCTCCAGTGTACCTGCACACAGGAGATCTCCTACAAACCTCACTGCACTAAGCCAAAATGGAGTTCAGTAAGGCTGGCCCAAGTTCAGAATGACTTCTTTGGTAATAAAAGGAGGAAGCTGCACTCTGCTTCATCTTCTTTGCAGCTTTCATCACTACCACCATTTCTTGATGCTGTGTTTCTAGCATGTGGAAGCATAGAACAGAATCATGCCTTTCTTCTCCATAGAGAAAACTCAGTAAACTCAGAAAACTCAGAAAACATTTGCCAGAAAATCTCAGGACTTTTTATCTCTTTTTTTGTTATTTTGTGGGTATGTTTCACTCTAACAGCAAAAGCTAGGCCTGGTGTAATACTATGCTATGATTAATTAGAATCCCTTCAACTCAGCTCCTTTCCATGAGCCTTACTATTACCAGCACCATAATGTCAATACTAGTAATCTCAGATTCAGTCTCCAAAGCAGCAGCCCAAAGGGGGTCATGCAGAACATATTGTCACATAGTTGGTGAAAAAGGCATTCACTATTTGGGACTGTAAATTACTTCTTTGACTGCATGAAGCAGTCTAGACAGTGCTGTTCTGCATAAAACAGTCTGGGCAGTAGTCTCAAAAGATATTTTTCAATGCACATATGTCTATTCAAAATACCTTTAGAAATGCCTATGCTGTAGTCCTTGTCAGGAAAATGCTGATTTTAAATGCATCTTCTTCATTGGTTCAGAGAAGAAAATATTCCTGTATTTAGGAATAGAAGAGAAAAGAATAATGTTGATTTGTACTTTTCCTTCAGGCTCTATGCCTCTTTTTTTTTTTTTTTTTAAAGTTAACATGCCTCTCAAAGTATAGCAATTTCACAATGGTTTGTCTGAGTGCAGTTGATATTTCCCCCTCACTCCCCTTTCATTCCATCATTTATTCCCTTAATGTTTCACAGAATTTTTACCTGTCTGTAATTTTATATGAATATCATTTATAATAATTGCATTCTAAATGGGTGACATTAGAACTTAAATAGTGGATTTTTTCTTCAGTATGCACCACCATAAGATGGTACTCAATGAAATTAAAGAGAAATTTTATATTAAGCTAGCATTAAGTATCTGAAAGTCTTGCAAAATACAGGAAGCTAGTTGCATGGCTTACTGTACTGCACAAGTCAGTTGTGCTTTGCCTGTTATACACATGCACACAATTTAACCCAGCCTTTTTCTTTTTCTTTTTCTGTAAAGTTTTTTATCATTTCAGTGAGTGCACATAACTTCCTCTGCCTTTTCTACCTGGGGGTAGGGAAGCCTGTAACTCCATAAAAGTAAATGCAAATTTCACCCCAACTGATATTACAGTAACTCAAGGTAGAATTCGTTTTTCAGATGGAAGAAATTATGATCAACAAATATCTTGCTATTTAGAGGTTGCCTTCATGGACCTTTTTAAGTTAGAGAGTACCATGGTAATATGAACCACAGATATGTTTTAAACAGTGAAGCCTGTTCCAAGATACAGGATCAGATTTGTAAAGATTCAGCAAGTTAGCTGAAGTGTGCAAAACACAGATCTGATCTTGATCTGCTCATTTATCTATGCATAAATGTTCTATTAACTATAAAGATGTGCACTGAAATGTACATACATGGCAAAATTTTGGCCAATGGCATCTATATTTGTACATATTATGGAGAAATTCCAGTGTCCCATTTGGGTCTGTTGTTACATAGCTTAAATATGCAGAAGGATCCTATTTATTTCAGACGAGTCTATTAACACTGTGCTCAGAGCTCAGATAATCAGCCAGTCATATTTAAAAGAGGATTGACAGAGGTTAGGTACCTGCATTTCTGACAGCAGCTTGTCTCTCTGAGAGTATTCACATTGCTGAACTCCTCTTCTGCTTAGCAGGAGTCCTTGATCACGAGAGACAAAAAAAAAAAAACAAAACCACATTTGTCTTGGCAATCAGTCTGCTCCTGTCTGTATTTTGAATGATTTATTGAAATTTCTCTGAGCCCTAATTTTCTATATCTCCGTTCTGGGTATACATATATGGTTGGAGGCTGGGGAGATGAGAGGAGTTTTAAGTACTTAATTAGTCATAGGGATTTGACCTTCCTGCAAAGCACTCACTTTTTTTTGTCACTAGTGTTACCACTGAACCATGAAGAGAAAGTTCCTAATGCATGTTTGGGTTTTCTAGATCCACTGGAATATTAGTCATAACTAAAAAAATTTATCATTACCATGTTACTGAACAACTTTAAGTAAAATTTTATACATTGAGTTTACCATGCAAAGAGTGACCAATGCTTTGTACAGTTGACAGAAATTCTTTTTGGAGAAGATTTTTGTGTGTGATACAAGTCTTTCGTGTAACTTTTCTAGACTAACAAATATATGGGCTTTAGGGACAAATGGATTACACATTTCATAAGTGTAGTTTTATCTGTGTGTAGACCAATAGTCCCCTACACCTCGTTTTATAAATTAATAGACCAAAAAACTAAGTAGTAAAAGAGACCAGTGGTCTATAGGCCTATAGATTAAGGGGGACAGCAGTGACTGTGAGGGAAGTAACCAGATACTGAGGCTCTGATTAGAGTGCCTGGAGCAAAAAGACTGTGAGTCTGTGGGTGGAGAGATATGGTATTAGAGGGCAAAATGCATGGAAGATCATCAGGAAGAAGGGAAGCAGCACAAGAATGAGAGAAGTTTTGTGGAAGACAGGCATAGCATGAAGTGAGAAATTCGCTTGGGCTCCCAAAAGAACACCCACTACTACCACTGCTGTAGTGCGAACACGTGGGATTGACCCATTTTTCTTTCCTTCAAAGGAATATTAACCCCAAAAATTAGGTAGAAGATAACTAAGAGTAAGCACCTTCATGCATATATTTAATACAAAGCCTGACTTTCAAAGGTGCTGGCAATGTGCAGGGGTTTTTTGAAATTGACTTGATGCTTAAAATCATAAAAGAATCTAGTGGATGTTTTTAACACTTGTTTATTTATTGTAGGTGTTTAAGTTTAGTCTTGTAGCAAGGGCTTTAAAATAGAAATGCTCTTGAACTAAGCTTCTGTCCTTAATGAGTGCCACAGTTATATTTGCATTTAATTTAATGCATGTGCTAAATGCCTGAAGCGAAGGCCATGAGGTAACTTTTTTCATTCCTCTGCTTAATCGCATAGCTAATATGTGTATGGCTAGAGTCAGGTTTTGTTTCCCCGTTGGCTCCTATTATGAGATATTTGAGTGTGAGAAACGCCTCTGTACACTGGATAAGCATGAAGCTTTGGAGTAGTCTAGACTGTTTCCATAAATTCCACCTAATGCACTCTTCTTCCTAAGAAACAGACAACTGAGATTCATACAAGGATCTGAGATTCATACAAGGGGTGCAAATTTCTTCACAGAGTTTAGTGAGGAAACTTATAGACAACAAAATGCTTAGTGTTCAAAATGTACAATATATTCATAATAAAATTTGTATTGGAAAATTTCACTCCATTGAAACTGCATTTTATAGCTTGTCTTTGTTTAGAAATATTAAAAAATAAAATATTAGAGGTAAATTTTAGAAGAGATTTAATGCGTTATGTCAGGGAAATGGCACAAATTTAAGTTACTTTGTGTGTATTCTACCTATTTGTTGTGTCCTTAGGCCTAACTATATGCTACAAATTATTGGAGTATGCATTTCTACAGGCTAGGCAGCAGTATGGAAATTAGGAAAACTGAGTTCTACAGACATGCACACAGTATGTTACTGTAGGCATATATTTCTATCAAATAATCAGTTTTCATTGGAATACTTCAAAGCACTTTGTAATGGTAGCTGTTTTCGTGTTCAGTTTCTCTATCCCCAGTGGCTGCAGTGCAACCTTCACTTTAGAAGGTGGAGGCTTAGCTGAACGATAAACATTGCGATCATAACTTCAAAGATAAATTCTCCTGAACTAGGATTGGAATTTCTTCTCTTTTTTTCTGCTTAGAGAAAGCTGTATGACTGTTAAATGGAAAAGAGTTCCCAAGACAGCCATTCAGGCTTTTACAACTACTTTATTGTGAAAATGAAACTTGTTACAGATAAGAGTCCTTTTATTTTTCTATCAGTGATAGGCGTTTTCTTCACAGCTGGGTGAGATTGCACACTCTCATTTCTTAAGTAATTTAGAAAGAAATGTAAACTCTACAATGGATAATTTTGGAAAAAAATAGCTTATAAAAAGTCTTGCAACATCCTCTGTGTTCTTACATAACTTTAGGCTGATATATTTTCTTCTGTTCTCGTTTAGCCCTTTCCATTTCTAAAGGCAGTTTTTATTGTGTCTCTCCCCCCATGAAGTTATTTCCACTCTCTAAATAACTGTCCTCCATTATCAGAAATCTTCAGCCTGAATCTGTTGTGTCCATGAGAATAAATTGGATTTCCCTGAAGAATTTTTTCAGCTTTCTTACTATCAGTTTTAAAAATGCTGAGTTTACCCTGTCATGCTTGTTAGGGCTCTTTCACTTTGAGCCTCTGTCAGGACACTGATCTGAAGTATTTCCTTTCTTCACATTTTTCTGTAAGTCAATCTGGTAGAACCCAGCAATGTAATTTGTCATTTTCATAGCTTGGTATTTAAGTCACAGAAATAGATTAATTAAGACTTTTGAGTTCTTAATTTGTCAGAGGTGCTCTACAGAACAAAACATTGTGGCTGTTACAGCTGTAAGTGTGGCTTCTACATATCTTTCTCAAAGAAATATGTTCAAAGATATTAGACCACTTTCCCTTCAGTGTAATCATGATTTAAAATAGCATCTCACAAAAATATTCATTGTGTAAGACTGTCTTGGAGTAAACAACTGCAAGTTTCTTTGCAGCTCTAGGTTACAAGATCTAAACTTCCTTGACTTCATCAGTGGAGGGATATCTAGCTGCCTCGTTATAGCTGCTTCCACATACATAGATTACTCATAGGTCAGTCTGACTTGCAGAGTACTCCAAAAAGTGGTGATCAATATTCAACCCTCCAAGTGGACTGCTTGTCCTTATGGAGGCAGAGCTGAGAGGGAGAAACATGATTTCCTGAAGTGCTCACTGTATGTCACTTTTGATTATTAATGATTGTGTCAGGGTTTCATTGAAGGAATCAAAGGAGCAATCTCATTGGATCAATCCACAGGAATGTCAGATGAATTATTTAGAAGGTACAGTTCTTTTGTCTTTCAAAATTCAAAAATATACTGTAAGGTGCTTTATGACTATTGTTGCATGCAAAATTTTTCTTTCTTTCATGACATATGTTCTAGGAAATTACATCAGGACCCCAGAGTACCTACAAGCTCTGCAACATCCGCCTCTGAGAAGTGTGGCTGCCTGTGCTCAAAGTGCTGCTTTCACCCATGTCATCCTGTTGGGAGATAACACTGGAAGCTAAAGAGATGTGTGGCTGTCACTGAGCTGCTGGTTGACCCTGGTTTATGTCACTGGCCTGCTCTTCTCTTCTTGTTTGAGTGTTGCAGAGCTGTCCCCATGTTGGAGGGTGTGGTGCCCCGCCTGCCTCATTCTCACCTTCACCTTCCCTTGGTGAGCAGTCCACTCTAACCACAGTTTATTCATTTATCTTCATCATTATAATTCCACTAAGGTCAATAGAGATACATATATATGGTATCAGAAGCAGTGCAGGGTAGTTCAAAATTAGATCTGCCCATCCACAGTGATGTAAATTAAATCACTATTTCAAAAGATTGGATAGCACATGGTGAGTTGAAAGTAAAATGACCATTGGCTTGGGTCTGGGGTGACTGGAGGAATCAATAGCCAAATACCATTTTATTGCTTCTGTGGGGAAGACAATTAACTTGTGACCATTTTTCACTGTTGCATTGTGTGAGGCTATGGACTAAAATGATTACTCGATGCTAAAGTGACATGCTAATCCAGGGCACAGGCTCTGATTCCAAAACCAGCTGGTAAAATCTATCTACCTTCTGAATTTTAAAATCTTTTTGCTTACAGTTCAGAGTGACTACATCCAAACTATGTATTGAATTTGTTAATTCACAAACTGAAGGTGTGATTTTTTTGTAAAGAGTGATAATTTACCTAGACTAAAAGTGTATCAGCAACCACTGTAATAACAGCACTACAAATGATAGCCTTTAGTGCCCAGCTCTTTCTTGGCATTGTTCTTTTACTGTGTAGATGTCTCAGGAGTATAAAGAAGTATATTGGAAAGACTGTATGGAATTTACAAGCTTGCCTCATAGAGAAGATTTTGGCAACCAGAAGTTAAGGAATGCACCACAGAGAATTATCAAAGGTCTTTCTAGGTGAAAATATTCTGTTTGATTTTTTGTGTCTATATATCTCATTTTACCCTAGAGAATCATACAACATTCAGCAAACTGCGTAGCAAAATAGCAGTGTCCATCAAAGAGGAGTAGTCTTTCTAGAGTGGAATGCAACAGCTATTTACCAGGGAAAATACCATTGCAGGTCTGTGTAGAAGTGGGACCAGGAAAGAATCCTGCATGCAAGTAAAAATTCAGAGAGACTGGAAGGAGATAAAAGCAGCGAAGAAACTTGATGTTACTTAGATTGTGGAAAGTAAGATAAAAAAAATCTCACTTTGTATCTTTTGCTAATATATTTGGTCTTTAATAAAAGCTGCTTACCTGAATGCAGCATCTTCAAGAAGACCGTACCCTGAAATGTCATTTTAAGGCTTAAGTGACGTAGAAATCAATTCAGTGAATCAATCCCTGATGCAAGTGCGGTCAGTTTTCTCTGCTATATCCTATCCAAGTACTGATCAGGATGAATCTTTGCATACTACTTCCATCTTTGAGAAGGCTTTACGTGAGCACAGGGGCTTTCCTGCACAGAGTAATTACCAAGACCCTTCAAATTGTGAACTTCAGGTCTTGTCCTTATAAGAATTTGCTCTGTCTTAAATAAAGGGATTATTATCAAAGGCTTTAATTATATTCCTCTATGAATAGTTTCATTTTCATTTAGAAGTAGGGGTGAATGGAAGCTTTCAGACAGGATAATCTTAATTAGACATTGGCGGAAGTAGAGAGTGCTGACAGCAGGGTAGCAGACTGTTAATCTGAAAAGGAGACTGACTGACTTGGACGGTCCATAAGAGATGAGTGTATCAGATAAAATGAAAAATACATTTTCAATATAAAGTTAGCAGCATGCAGGATGCAAGGGTAACTCTTGGCCTGATGACAAGATGGCAAGTGGCAAACTATTCAGATTGCTGCTTCTTAACTACATAGAATCATAGAATCATAGAATAGTTAGGGTTGGAAAGGACCTTAAGATCATCTGCTTCCAATCCCCCTGCCATGGGCAGGGACCCCTCACACTACACCATGCCACCCAAGGCTCTGTCCAGCCTGGCCTTGAACATATCCAGCCATGGAGCATTCACAACTTCCTTGGGCAACCCATTCCAGTGCCTCACCACCCTCACAGCAAAGAACTTCCTCATTATATCCAATCTAATTTTCCTCTGTTTAAGCTTGAACCCATTACCCCTTGTCCTCTCACTGCAGTCCCTAATGAAGAAACCCTCCCCAGCATCCCTACAGGACCCCTTCAGATACTGGAGGGCTGCTATGAGGTCTCCACACAGCCTTCTCTTCTCCAGGCTGAGCAGCCCCAACTTTCTCATCCTATCTTCACACGGGAGGTGCTCCAGTCCCCTGATAATCCTCGTGGCCCTCCTCTGGACTTGTTCCAAGAGTTCCATGTCCTTTTTATGTAGGACACCGAAACTGTACACAATAATCCAAGTGAGGTCTCATGAGAGCAGAGTAGAGGAGCAGGAATGCTACCAAGTGCTTTACACTGGTACTTAATTTCTATTGTGTAATGAATGTATATAGTATAACTATCACTAATTCAAATGAAAAAGAAAAGAATTTTATCCACATTTGTAAACACTTTTTCTTTTCCTTCTTCTAGAGAAATAATACTGGCATTAATATAAATGGTGCTGTAAGTAGTGCTGTGTCTGCATTGCTATGATAATGCAGGCTCACAAAACCAGTTGTCAAACATAGCTGCTATCATTTTACAGGATAAGCAAGTTAAAATATTGTTTCTTCTTTAGCATCACTTCCCTGAGCTTATGCAGTTCAAACTTCAAAAGGTGAATAGCCTTTGTAGCATGTTACCATATTTTAAATAACAATGTGCAGGTTTTAGTTATTTCTTTGGAAAATGTGTTTCTCTAAGAATCCCTGGGAAGCCTTTGCCCACACCAAACTTTTCCTTTACAATTCAAGGTGGTAGAAAATGGGCTTTTCTGGGGATCTAGATAGAATAACTTTGATATGTGTGGTAGAAGAGAATGGGGAAGCAAGAGGACAGCATTAGCTTTCTCTGAAAAGCATTACTATAGTCCTCTGCTAGAGGGAATTTACTTGTTCTGTATTTCATATGCAAAACAGCTGTGCAACGTGGGAGAAAAGTCTGGAGTTGACTGAACTGGAACTGTTCCAGTAGTCAGAAACACTTTTTGACAATATGAATGGAAAAAAAATCATCTAGCATAGTGTCGTGGTTTAGGCCGTAAATCAGCCACGCAGTTTGCTAACATGGAGAATCAAAAGAATGCAACTTTCACAGGTTGAGATAAGAACAGTTTAATAACTAAGGTATAACACAAACCACTACTGCTACAACTAGTAATAATAATAGCAAGAGAAATACAAAGGAAGAGAATACAA